>CAUYSK010051240.1:0-13930 GCA_963575035.1 Avahi laniger | reverse complement strand
AGACTAATGGCCAATAAACATATGAAAAATGCTCATTTCTAATCGTCAGGGAAATGCAAATCAAAACCACAATGAGTTATCACCTAATTCCAATCAGAATGGCTTTTATCGGTAGTCCCAAAACAACAGATGCTGGTGTGGATGTGGAGAGAAAGGAACACTCTTACACTGCTGGGGGGACTGTAAACTAATTCAACCTCTATGGAAAGCAGTATGGAGATATCTCAAAGAACTAAAATTAGAACTACCATTCGCTCCAGCAATCCCACTCCTGGGTATGTACCCAAAAGAAAAAAAAGGCATTTTATAAAAAAGACACTTGCACTTGAATGTTTATAGCAGCAGAGTTCACAAGTGCAAAGCTTTGGAAACAGCCCATCAATTCATGAGTGGATTAATAAAATGTGGTATATGTATACCAGCGAATACTACTCAGCCATAAAAAATGGTGAACTAATACCTTTTGTAACAACCTGGATGGAACTGGAGACCATCCTCCTAAGTGAAGCATTGCAAGAATGGAAAAACAAACACCGCATGTACTCACTATTAAATTGAAACTAAATGATCGACACTCATGTGTACATATGGAAGTAAAATTCAACAGAAATCAAAGCAGGTGGGAAGGGGGAGGAGGGGATGGGTAAATTCACACCTAATGGGTACAGTGCACACTATCTGGGTGATGGACACACTTATAACTTTGACTCAAACTGTACAAAAGTAATTCATGTAACCAAAACATTTGTACCCCCATAATATTCTGAAATAAAATTTAAAAAAAAAAGACACCTTTTTAAAAGTGTGTTCATGTCCACTGCTGTATCAAAACCAAACCAAAAACTACCTATCCTAGATTAAGTGTTAAAGTCTACTGAATGATAATAATCTAAAATTTAGTAGCAAGAATTTAGGCAAAGACTTCATCAGCCTTTTGTTTCTGGAAGAGAACGAGGACTTAAATCATTTGCAAGTCAAAATTTCTTAGGTTACACATAACGTTGAAACTCATCAAACTGTATACATTAAACATGTTTAGGGTTTTCTTTTTTGTACATCAATTATACCTCAATAAAGCTGCAAATTTTTTTTTTACTTTTCTTAGGTCATCAGCTTTATGCTCTGGTATTAAAACAGAGAGCAAAAGCCACGTGTGGGAATTTGGATGACAGGACATGAATGAGTAAAAACAGGAAAGTAACGTTTACATTTTTGGGCCCATGAATGACACAAGATCCATTTCAGCGAACGATACCTCAGGCATAACCAAAGTTCCAGCTGGGTGTTCAGGGGTCTCACGTGCTGAAACTCCATTTCCATCCACTGCGCAAGTGTAGCTGTAGCCAGAAAGATGGTAAGAGCTGTGTTGCTGCTTGTACCAGTCGCTGTAGTGGTAACTCTGGCTGGGCTGGAACCCTGGCTTCACTCTAATAGCAGGTGGGGACCACAGGAATGACAACCATCATTGACCAACACAAAATCATTCATAAGACCCCACACTTTTCTTCATTCCCGGAAACTTCCAGAAAGGATAATTTCTGCTTTAACTCTCTAAAAAAGTCTATGTTCAAAGCTATAGTTTGTAAGTTGCCAAAAATGATATAACACTAACAGCTTTCATTTTCATTCAAAGTAAGAAAAAAAAACCACTCACCTTTGCCAGTGGCAATAATAGTAATTTTGTTGAGCTATGCCAAAACCTGCAAACCTTTCCCGTTGGGCCATTTATCCAGAAACTTTACAAAAGGAGACACCAGAATTCAGTTTTTATTCCCACGGCAAAATTCCAGCCGGTGGACTAAGATCTCTCAACCCTGAAAAATACCTCTCCCGACTGCCTTTGAGATAGAGTAATTATACTGAGTAGCAATTCCTGCTAGGCAATTAATTGCTTCACTTTTCTGGCAATGAGGGGCAGGTGTGAGTGGGGGTAGGGTTGTACTGGGGTCACCTGGGGGAACTTCTGCAACCTGTTCCTCTGGCTTCCAGCTGCCAGCTCCTCCCCAACTGTCAAGCCTGGGCAAGCCAGCAGAACTTAGCGGGGCTAAGCGGGAGGTGTCAGAAGGGTGAGGTGTGTTGCTCAACTACAAAGGACACAGTCTTCACCATACCCCTTACCATTAATAGGTAAGAGGGTCACTTTAATAACTAAAACCTTAAGACAAATACTACAAATTGATGTTTCCATCCTCAGTTATCTGTTAAGAATAACTATTGGAACCAGCATGTAGAAGCTTCTTTTTTTTAAAAGCCTCTGCAGGTTGAAATCATTATCCCAACTAGCTGTAAAATTAAGAGGCAGGGAAAAAATGTTATATCTCACTCATGACCTTAATATGGGTACAGAGTAAAATTTAAAAAAAATATTTCTGTGGTTCACTATTTTTTTTAAGGCATGAGAAAGTGGTAGCTTCTCAAACTTTCATGTGCATACAAATTATCTGGATATGTTTAAAATGTAGGTTCAGGTCAGGTGTGATGGGTCACACCTGCAATCCCAGTGCTTTGGGAGGCAAAGGCGGAGGATTGCTTGAGGCCAGAAGTTCAAGACCAGCCTGAGCAACATAGCAAGACCTCTGTCTCTTAAAGAAAAAAAAACACACACACCCGTAGTCCCAACTTGGGAGGCTGAGGTAGAAGGATTGCTTGACCTGGGAGTTTGGAGCTGCAGTGAGCTATGATCGCAGGCCACTGCACTCCAGCCTGGGCGACAGAGCAAGACCCTGTCTCTAAATAAATGAAATGCAGGTTTTAATTCAACTTACACTGGAGTGGAGGCCAACATATCATGTTGAAACCACCCATGAAGATGGCAGAAGCTGGGGACAGAAGGCTGTGAGCAAGGTTCCAGGGTGATGAACACAGAGGGACCTTCAGATGACAGTGACGAGGAAAGGCTCACTAAACATTGTTTTGCTCTCTAAAAGCCCAAATGCAGACCTTTTATATTTCACCTATATTATTCCCATGAAGCAGGTGAAGGAAATTTGTATCAGGGCAGTGTCCAGGGGAAGTGGTAGATCACTATGTGCACTCCCCTTGGCTCTGGGAAATACGAAGGGGACCAAAGACCTCTGGGAATACAATCACATGCAACCCCTGTAGTCCTAGAATTTAACAGAGTTGCTACCTGTCACATTGAGAAACGAGGGTAATTTAGCAGGAGTATTAGACTTTCATGGTATTTCTAACAGGGCTGATTTTTCTCTGCCATATCCTGCTTTTACCCCAGGAGATCCACTTTACCACCACTACCGCCCAAAGAGAAAAACGGGCTTTTTCTTTAGCAAACCAAATAAAGCCAAGCACTCAATAAATATTTGTTGAATGAATGAATAAATCAGCACATGGCTCAAGTACAAAAAGCTTTTCAATGAATAATTTAAAAGCAAAACTTAAAAAAAATGTTGTGCTTGGTGTTGATTACTGAACTCTCAATAGTTGGTTTCTCAGCAACTGCAGATTTCACAAGAATGAGATTAAATGGCTTTTTACATTCTATGTTTAGAAAGAGAACACGAGGACTTACAGGAAGTATGTTCAGTTCTAATCCAGTTGAACAGGTATATAATTCTGTATTGTATGTTTTTCCTGAGACAATAAAAACCTGTTACCTGAGCAAGTTCTGAAACTACTGCCATGGCCATGAATAAAACGAAATGCTGTTTCTTTTTTCTCTTCTGTTAAAAACAATGTCCAAAGCCAAGGAAACACAAAAAATAGCAGCAGTACTGGCTCTATTGTCACTTAGCTGTGTGGTCTTGAAAAATCACTTTTCTGGACATATTTCAGCATTTATCAAGACTGAATTAGTGCATTTTAACCTTAATGATGCACTACTTCTTGAAAATGTAATTACATGAATGCTCTCCTCCAAAAATTTACATCCACAATTTTGCATGTAATTTCAGGAGATTCAAAACCCCTGAAACTTATCCACGAACCCCAAGATTAATAACACCTGGACTGACGCTAAGTCCTCTGAGCTCAATGATTGGTTCCACTAATTTCTAACAAATAAAAAAATAAATGTTTATGGTGCTTACATTAGGGTTTTCATCCTAGAACCAACTATATACTAAAATTCTTGGTTGGATCAAATGACTATTTCAAGCCACTTGGTTCCTCTCCTCTAAAAGGTGACAAGTAAGCAACAGTGTGACAGTCTGGTAATAGACGCTCAGTAATTACCCTGTTTTAGTGGCACGTTAAAATTAATTTCAAAAAACATTAAATGAGTATTAATACTTCTGAAACAGCAGTTGAGAGATTTTCCTCTGGTAATGAGGCAGTGTAGCAGGGACATTCCAGAAGCAACAGACTGTATAAAGCACGCGATTTTGAAAGTTTTATTCAAAGGCTTTTTCTTTTTTGCTTGAGAGAATGTTACTCTTCCATTAAAACGAACAGGTATGTCTATTCTGCTTGTCAAATCCACCTGCTAACGGTGTTTACCAGAACTATACGATCCACGATTTACTCCATTGGGAATCTGTGAGAAAGCTGTGGTTTCTATCAACGCTGAATCTATGTGCCTTATGAAAATCTCAATTGTTAAAGGCTATCTTCATTTTCCTTAAGGTTTAACTTTGCATCCAAACGTGGGACAAGCGGTGGAAACGGTAATAATGTGAGCTTTCCTCCTAGAACGCTCGCCAAGCACGTCTGTGTCCTTCTACCTCAAGTCAGTCTATCGTTCTACGCCTCAGGTCAGGGTCCTCCTCCCTCCCCAGGATGTGCCGCAACGTTGGCCAATCTCACTCCACAGACAAGCGAACCGAGCTGGAAGGAGAGGCACGCAGGCAGAGACGGTGTGGCCGCGGCGGGTGGGAACGCCGGAAGCGGATTTCCAGGGCCCGGACTGCGGTCTCCCACACTCAGGGCTGTCGCTGCAGCCCGGGCGATGATGCCGCGGTCTCCAGTAACCGCGAAAACGAAATCCTACCCCTCCTTGCCCTGTTACAACAGAAAGTCACGTTCCGAAGTTCTCTGCATAATAAGGAAACCTAACTCCCACCGCCGTGTCCCAGCCCACAACAAACTCCTTTCCGCACCGCCAAGAGCCACCGCCGCCGCCGCCGGAAGTGGCCCCGCCCCTTCGTCAGACGTCATGGAAATGAGGAGCTTCCGCAGAGGATGTCCCGCCCCACTTCCCTCAGCCGACCCTCGCTCACAGCTTCCTAGGATTCCTAGGATATGCCTGCTTGCCCTAATTTTTTTCTCTTTGCAATGGGAACTTCCTCATATAGTGCCCTGCCTTAGTCTCCTCTTGGAAAGCACACGTGTTCTCCGAGCAGTGAAACTGTTTCCACAGATAATTCAGGCGCCTAAAAGACAGCCCTACGGTCATGACGTATACTTTGTGCGCCGACAAACGAAGGACCCGCCCCTTCCCCTATTTTTCGTTTTTTGCATCCGGTTCAGTCGTCTGCTCTAAGTGGAGCTCGCAGAGGAGGCACGTGCGCTGCTGGATGGAGCTGGTCGCTGGTTGTTACGAGCAGGTCCTTTTTGGATTCACTGTACACCCGGAGCCCAAGGCGAGCGGCGACCACGAGGTGAGATACCCCGCGCCGAGAGACCGCCGGAGACGGGGCAGGGAAGGTCAGTTTAGTTCCCACGCCGCAGAGGCAAACATTGGAGCGCCTGCTGTTCTCTCCCTGGTCTCTCCGGCTTAAATGATGAATCAAACTCAGGGGACTTAAGTAAAGCTAACTATTTAAAACACGGAATAGGTATTTTACCAAAATGAGATATAATGATGCTTGCTATTATAGTAAACAAAAAGTCCACAGGGCACGAAGGAAGCGGAGATTTATGCACACAGACAAGAGTCATAGACATGGATTTGAGGGTTGCTCCCATAAGCTGACTGCCAGTGTAGGTATTCAACGTTTAATGAAAGAAGAGTTCTCTATTTCGCTGTGTTTCTGTCCTGGAGTTTTACAAAACATTAAAGCTGGATTAAGATAAACCTCTCTTAGGTGAAATAAATGATACTAATTCGTTTATTATTAATTGGGAACTAACTGTGGGTCTGGCGATGCAAGTGCAAAGATGCCAGAGGTATGGATCTTGTTGTACGGACATTCCCGACATAAGGGGTGTAGGACTGATATGACAGATACATGGAGAAAATTTACAGCAGAATATGATGAATATTTTACTAGATGTGTGAATAAAAAGTTTAATTGCCAATAGTCAAATAGGTAGATAGTACTATACCCAAGATTAAAAATCTGATCTTCTCACTTCTAGCCAGGTACTATTTTATTCCCTAAGCAATTCTAGGTACCTCCTAGAAATCTATTTTAGTAGAGTACTTCGTTTTAAAGAAGTCAACAACATGTCAGTCTAGAATTAGCCAGAAAATTGGAAGTATATGCCTTGACTAATTGCGTTTGTTTGTTTTGTTTTCTACTCTAGTTATTTACGTGCTTTTGGCCTTTCGCTGAAAGGTGACATGTTTTGAATATTCAAAGATGATATTGAATTTGGTTTTTTGGTAGTAAAATTACTTACACGTAGTACACTTCACAGCAGCCGTTTGAGACAGATACAGTTATTCTCAATTTTCAAATGAGAGTTCTTCATGGTTAGGTTAATTGACTGCTCAAGGCCACACAGCTAATAATTGACAGAGCTGACGCAGGATATTAGGGACCCCAGGTGTCTCTGACACTGGAAGCTCTTAACCGTTACCAAATACTGCTTCTAAATCTAGACAGTAGCCTCAATAACCAGCATTACTTTTGTATCATGAATTAACAAAGGATATTCTTAGATTTAAGGTCCTAGCAGCTCCTCGGGAATGCTGTGCCTTGACACAAAAGAGGCCCCCTTGGTCCTAATCGATGGAAGGACTATTTGTTGCCGTAGTTACTCGGGACTTAATTTGCAGTAACAAATTTTAAGTGTATTCAGAGGAGTTTGGTGGGTTTTTTCCTTCTTTGGTTTGTTTTGCTGTCATTCTCTGCTCTCACCAGTCACACTGCCCAATCCAAAAGTCACATGGCAATAAGCGTAGAGTTCCTGGTGATTCTCTAGGGCTTATGTTTGTACTAATGGAAACATACCCTTACTCTGTTTACTTTTCTTTATCTTGTCACTATACATATTTCTATATGACATCGTATTTATTTTGTTTCTCTCACTGGCATGAAAACTCCATTACAGTAGGGACAGAATCTTTTGTTTACTGCTACGTATTGATTGCCAGAAATAGTGGCAAGCAAGTGGTTAGGCACTCATTATTTAAATGAATACATTCACATGCAAATTTGAATATTTGAAAGAGTAAATGATATGGAAGTTTCACATGTAAGTAAATAATATTAAAGACTTAAAAATTTGGGTGGGATCTAGAAGTCTCTCTATAATCCACACTCCATTGCTGGGTTCCAGAATTATCATACCCAGTATTGCCTTCCCACCTCTTTGGTTTACCTTCCTTATTCAATTTTCAGATTCTTGTTTGTTTTAATCTATACATAATTGCATAGATTTCTCTCCATTTGGAGGATCCATTGGTAGTTCTCATGGATCGTGGAACGACTTACTTGTTTCTGGAGAACTGTGGTGTGACTATGGCAACTGATCGTACGGTTTACTCTTTAGCAGAAATGGTCTCCTGTGGCTGACTTCACTCACCATGCCCACACTGCCTCCTTGTCAGCAGTAGCTGTAAATAGTCGTTTTGTAGTCACTGGAAGCAAAGATGAAACAATTCACATTTATGACATGAAAAAGAAGATAGAGCATGGGGCTCTAGTGCATCACAATGGTAAGAAATTATATCCTTTAAGATAGTAATGTGGAGGTATACTTTAAAATTTGACTTCAGTTGAACAATTCATTAAGTGTCTGTTTTCTAGCAGATAATGTGCTAGGAGATATAGAAATGAAAAAAAAAAAAAAAGCGATCCTTGCCCCAGGTTACTCACAGTCAGAATTGGTAGGCAGAAAGGAGACAGTTAACTCAGTTGGGGACTGGAGGGATTGGAGTGAGGTTTCACTGAAACCTTGCTTAAAATGACATCTGAATTATCTTAAAAGAAATGCCAATTGCTAGCCAGGTAAAGTTTGCAAGGAGGGGGAAAGGGCATTCCAGGCAGAGCAGGCAGTGTGAGGAGCACAAGGAGCAGTATCCTAACAATATCTAACTTTACCGAGGGCATATTATGTACCCCTCAGTTTGCCAAGAAGGTACTGTTGTATCTCTAGTTCATAGAAGGGAGCACTTAGGTTCAGAGATGTTGTGTGACTTACCTAAGGTCACAAAACAGTGGAACTATTAATAGAACTTGAACCCAGGTCTAGAGTCTGTGTTTTTAGCCACTGGTGTGCATGGGAAACTGTAAGCAGTTCCATAGTATGAGAAGGTTATATTGGAGTGGGGTTGGTCACACAGAGGTAGATGGGACCAGATCCTGGAGTCCTTGCAAGAAGGTGGATAGGGACTGAATTGGGAGAGTTAGAGTGAATGAGCGAGCAAATGAGCAGTGTGGGCTTGAGGAAAGTGCTGGCAGTTTGGATGTGGGAAAGGTGCTGATTAAGAACAAGCAAGAGGACAGAGGATGACGTGCCCCGTTGAAGTTGGAGGCTATGGATTGAGTAACATCAGTTTGCAGTGTTTTTTGAGTTTCTTCAGCAATAAGCCACAGACATTTCTGTAGAGAGAGGAAAGTTACTTAGTGTGTGTAGTAGAAGGATTGAGTTACAAGGGAATTAAGGATTTTGGTGAAAGAGTAAGTGGGCAGCCTAGAGAAAATGGGATGTCAAGGGTTGGGGGATCTCTGAAATTAAAAAAAACAGCCTGAGTGCAGGAAGGTATGAAAAGACTGGGAAGATGTGAGCTCATACTCAGAGGATAGGTTCCTAGAGTTCAGGAATTCCAACATGGAGCAGCTCTAGGTGGAAACAATGCCCAGGCTGGAGGTATGGGGGACTAAAACACAGAGGAGGCAGAGGTCGCTGGAGTTGAGGTCAAGGAGCAGTAATTCCCAACTCATGGTTGGGTTTTCCACACTGATGATGAAGTTGCCCAGGATAGTGGCAGGTTCAAGGGGGAGAAAGACTGAACTGGTAATTTTTTTTTCTCAGTACTGAACATTTTATGCTGTTTTCATTGCATTTTCTCAGGGGACAGAGAATGAGCGGTACCTCAGCCAAGGAAGTTGGTCTCCCACAAAGGAAGATGGATGCCTTTTTTCCTACCCTTATATTTTATGTATTCCAGAGGTTCCACACCAAGTGTTGGTTTCTAGCAGTAAATTTAGAGTGCTAAATGGCTTTCCTTCTATTAGATGTTGTCTTAGTCCATTTGGCTTACCATAACAAAATATCTGAGACTGGATAATTTATAAATGTTAGAGATTTATTTCTAGCAGTGATGGAGGCTGGGAAGTCTGAGATGAAGGTGCTGGCAGATTTCAGTGTCTGGTTAGGTTCTGTTCTCTGCTCCATAGATGATGCCTTGGTGCTGAGTCCTCACGTGGTAGAGGGCAAGGCAGCTCCCTTCAGACTCATATAAAGGAGACATAAGAGTCTCATGACTTAAACCCCTCACCCCCTAAAGGCCCCACCTCTAATACTACCACACTGGTGACTAAGTCTCAGCATGTGAATTTCGGAGGGACACATAGCAGACAGTCCTTAGCTACTTTCACAGGTATCTTGCTCTTCACCAAAAGCTATGCTTTGAATGATTTCAACATTCCTTTTCCCCTCTGTCTCCCAATTCCAGTTCATACAAAGAAGGCTTCTCTCTCCCTGAAGCGTAGAAGAAATAAGTGAAATCTGATCAGTTCAAACCCATTAGGGCAAGTGTTGAACAATGAAAAAAGGCCTTAATTAGTAGAAGGACTTTAGGTGACGTTCGAATGAACTAGAGTTCTTGGTTTCTTCCATTCCTTGGATAAGTCCTGTTTTTCTAACAGTTGGTAATAAATTCTTTTTCTAGGAAGCAGTTGTGGGAAAGCAAACTTTCCAAAGTAAGAAGATAATAGGGAGAGGAAAACATGAGCAAAGACGGGAGCTGATGGCTCCCACTTTGAGAAGAAGGTGGTACATAAGCCCACATATTAAGAGTACTTTTGTTGTGTGTAAAATAATTCATCAAAGAGCTTTGGTTCTTTCAATATAAAGGTTAGTGTAAAGGATTGACTAGGTGGTGTATAGATGGAAAATGACCCGTATTCTGTAAAGGACCAAATAGTATATATTTAGATTTTGTGGGCCATATGATCTCTGTTACAATTACTCAATTGTGTCGTCGTGGTGCAAAAGCAGCCATAAACATTTCTGTAACTGAATAATGAGTGTGGCTATTTTCCAGTAAAACTGTATTTTATAAATATAAGCCACCAACCAGATTTGGCCAGCAGGCAGTAGTTTGCTGACCCCTGAGCTGTAGGGCGGTGAAGCTGGGTGACACGGATTTCAAAGGAATAGGGAATTTTACTTTAGGGCAAAGGTGTAAAGGTAGGGACTACTTGGGAGAGCTGGGAGAATGCTGGGTTCTTCCGTCACCTCCCCCTTGTCCAGCCTTTCAATACTTGAGCTGTAGGGGAAATTCATCAGAGATCCAAGCCTTAATTTTGGTGGAGGGGGGAGTAGGTTGTTTTGTGAGGAAGTTGAAAAGATACAGGAAAGTTTGTTAAACGTGGGAAGGAGATTCCAGAGAGCATAGTTGAAGAGAGTAACATTTTATCTAATTGTTCTAGTAAATTCTTTTGATAGCAAATGATAAGTGTGTATAAATTTAGTCAAAATATCTTTGTAGTGATAACGATTGGATTGTGGCTGGTTGGATGGCTAACTCGCTGTTTAGAAAGTGAAAGTCATCTTGGTTTGTTCCCCACATTAGCTGGTTAGTTTTGTTTGACTTCTGCTCAAAGTATCCTAGCTAGCCATGTCCAAAATTTATAATTATGAAGAGGTAAGTAAAGCAAGAAAGTGAACTGATTAGTTCAAGTCTATATTTACAACTGAAGAAACTCTCTGAAAATAGCCTGTCTTGGTTTTTCCATAGGCACAATAACTTGCTTGAAATTCTATGGCAGCAGGCACTTGATCAGTGGAGCGGAAGACGGACTCATTTGTGTCTGGGATGCAAAGAAATGGGAATGCCTGAAGTCCATTAAAGCTCACAAGTGAGTCCAGCTCGTTTCCGTTGACATTGTCAATGTACTGATCAAGTTGGGAGCTAACTGTTGGTTTCATTTTAGAGGACATGTGACCTTCCTTTCTATTCACCCGTCTGGCAAGTTGGCCCTGTCTGTTGGTACAGATAAGACATTAAGGTAAGTCATTAACACCCAAAAGAATCTTCATTAAGGTGTATCTTTTACTACAATATTTAGATGCTATTTCTGTATTGTTTCACAGCTCTCAACCATTTAAAGATACTGTGATACAAGGGAAAGGTAGAAAGCTAGTCAACCTTTTCATAATGGTAGGAGAAAAGAGACAAGCTCTATATTCAAACATGCACTTATATTGTAGTCATTGTAAGCTGTCAAGTGAAGAGGAGGATGGTCCTCAAGAGAAACGTTTAGGAGGGGAAATCTTTTGAAAATACAATGGATACAACATATTAAAGGGGTATGGGAACAGAAGGAGCTTTAATCCTGCTTGATAATAAATATTTCAAGGCCAGACACGGTGGCTCATACCTGTAATCCTAGCACTATGGGAGGCCAAGACGGGAGGATTGCTTGAGCTCAGAAGTTCCAGACCAGCCTAAACAAGAGTGAGATCTTATCTCTACTAAAAATAGAAAAATTAGCTGGTGTCATGTCACACACCTGTAGTCCCAGCTACTTGGGAGGCTGAGGTAGGAGGATCACTTGAGCCCAGGCGTTTGATGTTGCAGTGAGATATGATGATGCCACTGTAGTCTACCCAGGGTGGCAGAGTGAGACTCTGTCTCAAAAATAAGTAGATAATTCATGATGTTGCTATACAAAGGATGGCAGTTCCTTTAAATAGCCCACATTTAGTGAAATTGTCATTTGAGTTTGTCTTCGTTATGCTTTTTTGCACTTAGTGAAAGTTAATTGATGATCATGCCATAAGCAAGCTTCCTATTTTGCAGAACATGGAATCTTGTGGAAGGAAGAACAGCATTCATAAAAAATATAAAACAAAGTGAGTATTTTTGTTCGAAATACAGGTTGAACATTCTTAATCTGAAAATCCAAAATCCAAAACACTCAAAAATCCGAAACTTCTTGAGCACTATCATGACACCACAAGTGAAAAATTACACACCTGATCTCATGTGATGAATCACAGTCAAAACTTTGTTTTATGTGCAAAATTATTAAAAATATTGTGTAAAATTACCTTCAGACTATGTGTATATGGTGTTTATGAAACAAATGAATTTCCTGTTTACACTTTTGGAACTTAGCCTCCAGATATCTCATTATGTATATGCAAATGTTCCAAAATCTGAAAAAATCTGAAATCCAAAATACTTTTGGTCCCAAGCATTTCAGATAAGGGATACTCAACCTGTATATTTTATAATTACTTAATGGAATATGAATGTATAGATACACATTTTCATTTGTGTGCATATACACATTTATTTCCCTGCATGATGGTGAGACCTCTGAGACCAAATGTTTTAGGTTACTTTTTTTCCCATTTTAGATGTGGATGGTGTTGATATAACCTTTGATGATTCTTTGAACTCAGATTATTATCTAAAATGTGCCTCAAATGGCTGTTGTAATGTGTGCATAGTTTTCATCTATGTTTGGTAGCAGTATCTGTGATTTGCATTCAGATATTGCTATCCACACAGTAATCATGCAGCCAAAGAGTAACTTGGGATCATAGTACTGGTCTAGTGTTGTCTGTTATGACATATCTACCACTGGTCAGCCTCCAAATTCCTGCACACAGAACTCTGGGAATAGAGATGAACTTGGAGGAATTTTTTTTTTTTTTTTCAGGGTATTGTGAGGGTACAAACATTATGGTTACACTTTATGTCTTTGCCTCACCCAAGCCAGGGTTAAAGGCATGCCCTTCCCCCCTACAATGTTCCCCGTGTCCTTTAGTTGTGGGTTTACCCCCCTCATCCCCCTAATCCCTGGAGAGTATTACTGCCATGTGAGCACCCATGTGAGTGTTGGATCAGTTAGTACCAATTTGATGGCGAGTACAAGTGGAGCCCGTTCTTCCGAACTTGTGGTGCCTCACTTTGGATAATGGGCTTAAGTTTAATCCAGGAAAGTATAAGAGGTACTAGATCACTGTCGTTTCTTATGATTGAGTAATATTCCATTGTATACATATACCAAATTTTAATAATCCATTCATGGATTGATGGACACTTGGGTTGTTTCCACATCCTTGCAATAGTGAATTGTGCTGCTATAAACATTTGGATGGAGATGTCTTTATCGTAGAATGTTTTGTGCTCTTTTGGGTAGATGCCTAATAGTGCTACTGCTGGATCGGATGGTATTTCTATTTTTAGCTCTCTGTGGTATCTCCAAATTCTTTTCCACAGAGGTTGCACTAATTTGCAGTCCCACCAGCAGTGTAAGAGTGTTCCTGTCTCTCCACATCCTCGCCAGCATTTTTTGTTTTGTGATTTTTTGATAGAGGCCAATCTCACTGGGGTTAGGTGATACCTCATTGTGGTTTTGATTTGCATTCTCTAATAATTAGAGATGTTGACCATTTTTTTATATGTTTGCTGGCCATTATTCTGTCATCTTTTGAAAAATTTCTGTTCGTTTCCTTTGCCCATTTGTTGATGGGGTTATTTGAGTTTTTTCTTGTTGATTTTTTTGAGTTCTAGATAGATTCTGGTTATCAGCCCTTTATCAGATGTGTAGAGAGCAAATATTTTTTCCCATTCTGTGGGCTGTCTA
Source organism: Avahi laniger (assembly GCA_963575035.1). Lineage (NCBI taxonomy): Eukaryota > Metazoa > Chordata > Mammalia > Primates > Indriidae > Avahi > Avahi laniger. The sequence goes on along the minus strand of CAUYSK010051240.1, from coordinate 38 downwards.
TTCACTCTAATGATAGTTTCCTTGGCAGTGCAGAAGCT
>CAUYSK010051239.1:0-42152 GCA_963575035.1 Avahi laniger | reverse complement strand
CAACTTTAACACAATCAAGTGAAACACAAGTGCCTGAATCAGGGGTTTGCAACCCTGGCTGTACATTAGAATCACCTGAGGAGCTAAAAATGCACACAACTGCCTGTGCTCCAGTGTCAGAGATTCTGATTTAGTTGGGGTGTGTGTGTGTGTATGTGTGTGTGAGTGTGAGAGAGAAAGAGAGACAGATGGACGGAGTCATGGGCATGATTTTTTTTTTTTTAATAGTAATTGCCTAACTTTTTATTTCAGCATATTATGGGGGTACAGATATTTAGGTTATGTATGTTACCCTTGCCCCCCACTCCCCCTAAGTCCGAGTTTCAAATATGTCCATCTTTCGGGTGATGCGCATTGCACTCTTTATGTATGTATATACCCGTCCCCTCTCCCTCCACCCCTCCCCCCCTGCCCAACATCCAATAGATGTTCTTATATGTGCATTTATGTGTTGATCAGTTAATACCAATTTGATGGTGAGTACATGTGGTGCTTATTTTTCCTGCACCTGAATGTTCATAGCAGCACAATTCACAATTGCAAAGATGTGGAAACAACCCAAGTGTCCATCAATACATGAGTGGATTAACAAAATGTGGTATATGTACACCATGGAGTACTATTCAGCTTTAAGAAACAATGGTGATATAGCACCTCTTGTATACTCCTGGATGGGCATGATTTTTTAAGTGCTCCCTAGGTGATTCTAATGCACAGCCGGGGAGGAGAACCCCTGCTCTGGGCCCTCACCATGTCTCACCCAACAGCCTTAGTCTGCTGTTAGACTCTACGCTTCTTGTCCTTCCCCTCAAATCCATCCTCTAACCAGTGGTCTCCAAACATTTTAAATTATATAATCCTTACGGTTAAAAAAAAAAAAAGATTCAACACTGTTCTAATATATGAAATCTTTTTATAAATTATATAATGTACTATTGAACTAATATAAAACATACCCAATAATTGAAAAATAATTTTAAGTTGAGATACAAATAAGTAGAAGTATGAATATTTTCTTTCTGTACCCCAGTTGATCTTAAATTCTCAAATTTGGGAAATATTGCCACAGTAATTGGTCTAAAGTGAAATCTGATCTTGTCAATCCAGTACTTATAATCCAGTGCTGGTTGCCCAGCATGTGTAGGAGACAGCCCCAGGTTTTCAGCCCCAGGTTTTCAGGGCTCTCCATGATATACAAACTTTCCCAGGCTTACATCTCTCCGGAGTGCCATTCTTTCTGTCTAGTGGGACCGTCATCTGTTTGTATACCTACCAAAATCCTTTTCATATTTCAAGACCTGATTCAGACATTGTCTCCTCTGTGTGACCTTTCTCAGAGCTTCCAAACAGGGAGATATTTTTAATCTTATGAGCTCTTTTAACACTGAGTCTATATCTCTATTTTGACACATACTGTCTTTTAAAATTCTTTGTTTAGGTGTCTCTCACTAGATTAGAATCTCCCAGGTGGCTAAGGAGTTTTTCAGTTTATTAGTTGGTGAAATTCCAGAAATCTGGGCACATTTTGCAAAGCAAAGTTATGTATTTAACTAAGATTGCATTTAACAGAATTTATCCTTAATAACGATCTGGTTATTTTCTGGCATCTTCCATTCAATTATGTGGATCACTGGAAGATTGCAGGGTGCAAGATCAGAGCGTAAATAGATTTACCAGCTACATATGCCCTAATTTCCTTCTCAACTTTAAGACAGAAAACTAAATTCAGTTAAGACCTATTGTGTAACTCAAGGGTGTGCCGATTGAAGTGTGGCTTAGCAGGCAGGGAAGGTGTGATGCTGCTATTTTAACTTTCCTCAGTGGAAAATGTATAAAGAGAATCTGGCTGCTTAGGGTCAGACCACATGGATCCAAAAGTTCAGGGTTCCCAGGACTATACAAATTCACACTGCAGTCACTGCCTTTCTCTCTCTTGCCTGGGTTGGCAATGAGGGACCAGGATGGTTTGCACTAAAAGATTCATGGGAACAAATCAGAGAATCCCAGAGTCAGAGTTCCAAGTCAGGCACCCTGGAGTCACTCAGGCTCAGTAGAAATCAGAAGCATCGTCACTAAAATCCAAGGAGGTAGGCTCTTCTGAATGGGCTATAATATTTCATTCACTGTAGACATCTTGTTTCCAAGATGTCCAAACTCTTACCCTTGATGGAGTAGAAATCTGATAGATATAAAATGTGTCTTTTTGTCAGTCTTCATATTCCTAAAACAGAAGCAACTACTCACTCATAGAGCTCCATGCCCCTCTTTCATCCTTCAAGTTGCACTGGTAGTGATGTTTCCCAGCCCTGCTAACATGTCTGTAACACTCGAGTGTACACATACACTAATATATTGACCGCACTTTAAGCTCCGTGAGAGGGAAGATACATGTTTTATGACTTCCCGATATCACTGTAGGTGTTTAATAAATATTTGTCAGACAAGTAATCAAAACAAAAAAGTCATTAAATGGGAAAAGAAGGAGAGACAAATTGTACAGCTTGGAGAGATGGCAAAGTGTAAGAATGTTTTGTGGTTTTTCAGACATTCTCATGGGGTTTCTGTCCTAGACAAGAAGGCAAATGCAGGGGATTAATACATACATCCACGTGATATCATGACATTTGTTTGAAGGAAGAGTAATCGGGAATATTACTTCTTACTTGCTTTAGGAAGAAATATTAATGCAAATTTAAAACACTTCAAAACTGGCTCCTTACAAATTATTAATAATCAATTTTCCTCGGAAGCAATTTTAGTTTATCTATAGTCTTTGTTTTTCTGACTACATCTTTGGGAAGCTTAATAGTTCCTATACTCTCTGCTCTTTCAGAGCTTATAGAAATGGTTCAAGTATTCTTCCACCTGGGATTTCAAGGCAATACAAATCCATTCCGCTCCATAAATTTCTCTTTGTTCTTACTCCCAGATAAATTACTTCTATTTTAGAAAAACTTGCATGTCTAATTATATATCTCAATTTTTTTCTCATTTAACATTTTATAGTTTTACATTTAAAACTTATGAGATTTTGCATATATTATTGCCATATTATAAATTTAATATAAAATAAAAACCACAAAACATTCTTATATATTATTATAGGTACCTACATACAGACTAAATGTTAAAAACATGCATGGGAAAATAATACCAGCGATAGGATAATGATGAGCTTTGGCAACAATTCCTTACCCTCTCCAAAAATTCCCTAACGTAGAAACCAGTGTTCTAAAAGTTGACTATTATATAAAAGTTACAAAAGTGTGTGTTAAAAATGTATAACTTAGATTTCAACTTCAAAAACTCTGATGCAGCAGGCCTCAGTTTGTATTGATGAATGTGCATTTGGAGAAGAACCTCTCAGTTGATTCAGCTGCAGGTGATTAGATGACCACCCTAAATCAGTAGTGAATACACACAGCTGGCAGGTGAATGTAGGTCTCTGAAACTCCAGCGTGAGGCCAAGGCAGTCATTAGTTTGTAGGTGGAGTTAAGACCTTGGAATGAATGAAAATACCCAAGGGAGGGTATAGAGCGAGAAGAGTGGTAGGCAAGGGTAGAAAGCCAAAGTGCAAGAGATAGAAAGAGGAGGAGGATTCTACCAAGGAAAAGAATGTGTGCCTGGAGAGGGAGGAGAACAGAGTGCACCATGTCACAGAAGCCAAGGTGACAGAGAGGGTGCTCAACAGGACCCAATAAAACAAAATGGCCAGGAAAGGGAGGGCCAGAAAAATGCTCATTGTTTGCTCCTAGAAGGTCGGGTTATTTTTCATTGCATTCCCAGTATCTGGCATATTGTAAACACTTGATAAATGTTTGGGGAACTAAATTTGCATGGCAGCTGCCATACAAGAATTTTAAATAGCTAAGCTACAACTTGGTTCCATCAGGAACTCTCATTAGAATGAGCAAATTAACGGATATAACAATCCACAATGGAGAATTAATTGTAACCAGATCGATAAAGCACTTATTTTGAGCCATCTGCCAAGGTGTGGTAATGACATTTAAAAACAAAACAATGCCTAATCCTTGTGTGCATGTGATGACATTCTAGAGAAAGGAATTTTACCAGTAATTTTAAAAAACAAAGCAAAGACCTTTAAAATCTTTAGATTGTAAGAGTGGTTTTTTTATACAAAATGCTCTCTCATAATCGTTTGTAGAAGCCTGTGTAGTCATGAGGAGAACAAACCACATTAAATGAGGTAAATGACTCCACGAAAGCACATGTGTTGGTTGCTATGACAACAGCTGGGTTTCATTGAATTGAGAGCAAAAAATCAATTAGGAACCATTGGAAGAACTTGCACAGGAGCATAAAACATTCTGCCTCACAGTTTCAGGAACTTTGCCACATCTGTGTACTGAACGACAAGGGTTTGTGTGTGCCCATCAGTGGAGTCGTAGGGAAAGTCACTCTTGAAGCATGGCCATCATTCTAACATCCCCTTTCATAACCTGCTCTTCTCAATACCCAAGTAAGTTATTAGAGTGGTAAAAAATGTAGCTGGTTACTTGCCTCTTTTGTACCAATGCCATTAAACAATTTTTGGCTCTGATCTATTTGTCTTGGAACAAAACAGTTTTCATTTGTATTTATACAGACAGCCTACATCTCAGTAGCAGTTTCTTCCCACACATGGTATGCACCTGGTTAGTTAAGAAAACAGGAGGGATGAGGCAGCCTCAGGAAGCCATGCTGCCAACCCTCGCCCGGGTCTCCTTTCTCTGTTTCCTTGGGAGTCTACTATTCTCCATTCCTATTTTTCTGAGGTACTAAGAGGACGAAAGAAAGATTTCCAAGTTTTTCGAACTTCTTAAAACATTGTTTAATGGCTGGAATGAGAAGGGGCCCTGTGACAGAGAAGATAAAGGCTCAAGAACAGCCACACCGAGACCATACATCAGCTCTAGATCACCAGGGGTGCTCTAAGAACATTTGGTGGAAGGGTTCTTGTGGTCATCCAGTGATAGCTTTTAGTCTAATGAGCTCATTAATCTCATGAGGAGATGGTCAGGCTTTCAGAGTGGACTGTATATAGTTCACTTATGAGATTACCAAGGGAAAGAGTGACCCATTGAGAGGGTCTTTGCTTTTACTATTTATCCCAAATCACCCCCTTCATTGCAGTGTTTTTCAAATTTGAGACACATTACTGGGTTTGGGGATCAACTTAGTGGGTTGAGACCATCATTAAAACAAAAAAAAGAAGAAGAAAGAGATTAAGATAGAAAATACAGTGAATCTCAGCAAAAGTTAAAATGTGTTTTGTGAAACTTGTTTCAGTCTCTCTCTATATGTATTTATGCACTGAGTTGCTAGATCGAATGTATTTCTTACTCCAGGTCCTGGCCAAAAAGGTTGGAAAGTCAGACTCTTCTCTGCTAAGAATTGCTCAATGTTCTCAGTGGTCTACAGAAAAAAAATGAACAAAGAATTCCAACTCCTTCACCTCTAGGGCTGGGATTGTTCCCCAAACCTACAACTCACTTCTGCAACTTTGTGCTGGGCTCTAACTTTTCTACTTACTGTCCTCTCAACTTTCACTCATCTCAATGTCCATGCTCCACTGTGCCCTTTCCTCCTAATGCCTCCTGTCTTTTGTAGTTTCAGCTTCTGCTCTCCCTTAGAGACCATTCCAGCCACTTCACCCACAGGTTCTCCATCTCCCCCCATCACTCACCTCTTCCTTGTGGTGCTGCCCATTTCCACGTCTTAGCTCTCCAGTTGTCTTCTCTGCTCCGTGTCTGCCTCCTATCACACTCCACTCCCACATCTTTAGCAATGTCTTCTCCCTCCCTGGTCTGCCTCCCTCTCCCTGTTGCTTTCTTCTTGGCATCTGCCTTTTAGCTCATCATCTTCTCATTGGCCTGTTTTTGTTGTCTTGTTCTTTCTGCTTTCTTGTGTGTATCTCTAGTCTCCCCACTTGCCTGAAAGCAACTTGAGCCCAAGGACTCAAGTATCCCCATGATGTTTGGCACAATGGCAGGCATCTAATAGGTGCTCAGTAAAAATGTCTTGAATCAATCAATCAATCATCAATCCCTCCTTTCCACTGAAACTCTACTATATTCCCTCAAGGATTTTTCTCTTTAGATGCAATATTTTATGTCTGAAATGACTTTGCTTTTCTAAAGCTCTCTCATATTTATTACCTCTTTTGATCTTATCTGTAAGGATTTGATTAAGTAGGCATTGGTTATGGTACTCGTTCTTGAGAGATGAGGTGATTGAGTCTTAAGGAGGTTTGTAACAGTGACATGGCTTATCAGTGATGTTCCCAGAACCAGAATCTAGGATATATCCTATTCTGTTCCATCATCTTCTTCCAATGTAAACTTAACAACAATAATCACACAATAAAATAAGAGGTTCACTCCATGCAAAACGTTGTGTATGGAGAAGAAAGCCAGAGAAATAGTCCCAAGACATAAACTATGTTCTTATGGAATAAGAATTTGAATACCTTGTATTAAGGCTAAAATTCTAGGTATCATTTTTGTTTCTGTAATTGCACTTGAATTCTAATGATGCCACAGAAAATGGGAAGGAAGGCACTATCTCCCTATGGAGGATGTGCTGCTTCCAACTGTCAAGTTGACAAACTTTTCATTAATCCCATCCTGACAATAAGCTGGGACTCTGTACAGTGTTACAACTAAGAACCAAGCTCTCTTTCTGGTTAATTTGCTTCTTACCAAGCTGTTCTCCTAAATGTCGGCCTCTCTCGGTTGAGATGACCCGCTCGTCTTCCATGTCACACTTGTTCCCAACCAGAATAACCTGGGCATTATCCCAAGAGTATGTTTTGATTTGAGTTGACCTAAAAGAAAAGGAACAAGCACAAAATGATCAGAGAGAAGAACAACAGCATAATATGAAGGAGATGAAATATATTCCACAGATGATAACGCCAAAAAAAAAAAAATGAAGCTCAAATAAATGCTTGACATTTAGAATTAATTAGTTCAGTGCAATTTCACCTTTCAGATACTCATCAGAGATTGCATGAGTCAAAAATCAAGGGAACACTGGTGGTGTACTAAGAACTCTTTGTGTCTGATGAGATTAATACTGCTGCTGCTTCTTCTCCCTCTTCTACGCCCACCTTAGGTAGTACCTTTACAGCTAGGGTAGTCAACCATCCTGGTTTGCCCAAGACTTTCTAAGTTTTAGCAGTAACAGTCCCATGTCCTAAGAAACCCCTCAGTTCCAGGGAAACTTAGACAACTAGTCAATCTATTTACAACCCATCACACAAAAACATCATCTTCCTTTATCATAATAACAACTTGAAGAGCTAAGGCAATTGGGGCTTAGGAACTCCAGGGGAATGATAATTTTAAGAAAAAGGAATCATGAACAGTGATATACTCATACCTTACATTTCTAAGAGAAAAATACCAGGTTGATTAGAAGCAAGATGATAATACAATAAGCTGGCATTTTAAGTGCTATAAATGGGATATGTAGAATTTAGAATAAGCCTCCAGTATGGATCAGGATGCAAAAAAACCAACTTCTGATTTTGAAAATTAGATAATAATTAAAATAGTTTATATTCGCAGATATCCTAAAAGCTTTACATATGCTACATTAATTTAATCCTTAGACTAACCCAAGGGACATATTAGCACCCCCATTTTACAGTTGAGGAAAATGAGGCAGAGAGAAGTAAATAATTTGCCCAAGATCACTCAGCTGGTGAAGTGACAGACCTGGGAATCACAACTGGGCAATACGGCTCTCAAGCCTGTGCTCCTAAATACGTTTCCATACTACTCATTAAAAGTTTGAGAAGTGAAGTTTTAGTGCATTTATTGTCATCCAGAGAGAAAGCTGAGAGGAAGCCACGTTCTCTAATTCTCCCTTTATATTGGCCGTGTTCTTATTTGGGAGCAACAGTCCAAGATAAGTGGGAAAAACATATTGCCCAGTGGGTGGTCAGGAGAGGAGTACTGAAATGTTGGAAACCCAAACAAATGATTAACGTTTGAAGGAATATATTTGCAGGGTTAAAAGAGAAGCTTGGGAATGGTTCTACTAACAACTGTCCTTCAGGAGTTTTGAATAGAAAATAGCAATGAGCTGTTCTCAGCTTGAAGAGGGAATAAAAAACAAATAACTTTAAATTGCAGCAGGAGAACTTTCAATGAGCTATAATCACTGTTTCTCCCTCCTGAGAAGACAGGAAAGAGCTAAGAAGCACACAGGGTTTTATTCCAGAATATTCCCCTGAACCAAGTACATACAAGTTTTCAAATGAGATTCAAGTGTCAGATGAAATATACTCTTGATTTTACCTGTACATCTCAGAGGCACAGCATATTATATCAGAAAAATCTGAGAGGTTTGACCTTTCTAATTCTGATACCTAATATTATATTCCTTTAGCAACAGTCAGATTCAGCATATACCCATGGCCTGGAGCAATAAAGACAGAAATTCTAAACTCTGTATCTTTTCCTCATTGCATGTTATATGTGGAGTATGTGAAAAAATGATGAATTCATAGTGAATTAAGGTGTAAAAAAATCCCGCACTTGGATACACCTTGAATCTCAAATGTTAATATATTTTTACAAAGAAAGTCCAAAGTTTCTTTTAAAGGATCTTAAATCTGATGATATTTCCCTATGTAATTTTCTTTCCATTATCCCTCTGTTCCTATAGGCCTTACAAGCCAAAGGCTAGCCTGCACTTGGAAGGGCCCTTGGAAGAGAGTCCTTATATTAATGGAGAAAGTTCTAATCCTGGTAACACAGCCAGAAATCAGATACCCAGAAAGAGATTAGTGATGGAAGTTCACAGGGGAGTGTCACAGCTATGTAAGGAAGGAGCAGGGGCCAGGGATCAAATGATAGGGCTTACCGAGTTGCCTGAGGACAGAGGCTTACTTGAGAAAATTTAGCATTCCTCTGACCTGGGCTAACTCATCCTGCTGCACCCCTGACTGTATAAACTCAACCTCCCATGTACTATCCATCTATCTATTTATATTTCAGAATATTGCAGGGGTACAAACGCTTTGGTTACATACATTGCCTTTGCACTGCCCGACAAGCGTGCCCATCCCCCAGACAATGTGCACTGCATCTGTGAGGTGTGGATTTACCCATCTTCTCCTCCCCACTCCCGTCTGCCCGACACCCTATGAATGTTACTTCCCATATGTGCACATTAGTGTTGATCAAATAGTACCAATTTAATGGTGAGTACATGTGGTGCTTGTTTTTCCATTCTTGTACGTACATACTTTTGTGAAGTTCAGGAAGGTACATAACTCGGCATCCACTAGCTGATTTGTGTCCATTAGCCAAGTTAATGGACACAATGGTAGAAGCTTGCTTCTACCATTCAACACATCTGAGTATCTTAGTTCTACTGACATGATAACCCATGGGGTCTCAGGCTACTGTGATAGATTACATATTTATGCATATACAACATTTTCTAAAACAATTTATAAAAACCTATGAAAAGAATGTGGTTTTTTTGGCCATGACAATATCAGAACCATTCCCCTTCCCATTTATTTTTATATGAGAAGTATTTTAATGTAACCTCAAATGTTCTAAATTGCCAAGGAAATGATATAAAATGAATACTTTCTACAATTACCAGGGAATTATAAAGTATCATTATCTTGAAAGCTTAGAGAGCCAAGGGAGACCAGTTTTCTTTTTAATGAAATAAAAATTGCAGTCCTGGGGCATTTGTGCTGAAGTGAACAAAAGATTGATTTGCCATCAGAGTTTGTTAATTTTATGATTGAAATGAGAGTTGCAAATGCTCAGTGTTTGGCTTTAGTTTTGATTACTTTGGACTTCCCGATGTTGTTCTCCATCAACAGAGCAGGGAAGGTAACTTTAGGCACAGTCTCACCATCAAAAACAAGGGATCAGAACAACCCTGGTTGATTCATGAATTACCACATACCATAGAATCTAGATGCCATAAATTATAAGATAAAAATTATTTTATGTCAGCCAAGAACAAAAAGATATAGCAAATTAAACTATGTCATGATATCTTAACAACAGCCCTGCTTGACACGTCAGTCACTTCAGTTTCTTGTTGCTTTGAAATTTCTTTCATGTTTTTGAAAGATTTAGAACTTTTTTTTTTTGCCTTTAGTTGCTTTGTTTAGTGTATGATAGTAATCATGTCATGCCTATCTCAGTAATAAAAGTTAACATACTTTATCTGCTCATATATTTTCTTCTTAGGTATAAAGCAGTTGTTGCTTTGCAAGAAAATATAAAATGAAGGTCATTACTTTAAAATGAGTATTCATATCACTAATAGCAAATTTATGCCCCTTTCTGCATACACAGTAACTTTCTATTCATGTATCAACAATTGCATTACTCATTTGAGGTAATGCCAATATAAGTAGCTATGACCAGGTTAGTGCATGTACAAGCAATGAAATCCATGTTTCTTTTTTTTTTTGTATCTTTTTTTTTTTATTTCAGCATAATATGAGGGTACAGATGTTTAGGTTACGTGTGAAATCCATGTTTCATTCTGCTGCATAGTGATCACAATAAGCCATTGGCAATAAGACACATGGCAATGTCAAAGATTTAAAATATGAAAAAATTGTGCTTTTTAGAATCTGTAAAATGCTATTGTGTTCTTGATTTCTTTTATGTATGAAGATCTAGGTTGAAATAAGAGCTTGAGCTATTCTGTTAACTCAGGAGAATTTAGAAATAAGGAAGTATAAACCCCCAAAGTTGAGAAAGACTCAGAATTGTGCATTTTTCATCTACACTTTAGTATGAATTAGGCTCAGAAGAATGTTGGGATAGTAATTCAATTCCCATCCCGTCCAACTCAGAATCGTAACAACCTATTCAACCAGTTTTAGAGAAGGCTCTAATGCTAAGTGAATTATGGGGGAGTCATTCTGAATTCTTTAGCATTAGTATCCTCATATGTAAAATGAGGCTACCATATTATCTACTTACTCTGGGGCTGTTGTAGGCCAAATATGGTTTTAGATAGGGCCACAATGCAGGCCAACATCTCTTCACAAACAGAACACATTAGTCTCAGCTGGGGCAGCCAACTGCTCCTCTTCCCAAATTTGGATCAACTCATACTTTCTAATACCTATAATCTAAATAATAATTGGAATTTTTTCATTAAAGAATCTCCGACTTTGTCTTTAGTTCATATCTCCTGGCTGAGGTTTTACATAAGTAAATTTTTAACTGGGAGTAGATGGCCTTCCTCTGGTATATCTATTAGTGGTATGATACATGTTTGTTGAATAATCCTTCTTTTATGTGGCATTTATATGTATTTACTTTTTTGGCCATTTTCTGTATTTTGTAAAAATTTCTTATGGGTTGATGAGTTTCCAATCACCTCATTAGAGGGACTATCACTTACAGAGAGTGATGTCACCACATAATATACATGTAAAAAGATGATTTATTTCTGAATCTCTGCAAAAGAGCCTTTGGGATTTACTGTTAATTTCCACAAGATTAATGGAATCAGAGGCCATATGCTGGTCACCATGGTTACTCTTCAACCGGCAGTTAACTCAGACCTTACCAGTACCAGATCATACTTACTAAAAAACCTGTTATTTAACTATTTAGCTCAAACAAGATAAAATGAAACAAACACCCCAAACCTTCGCTCCATGTATATATATAATCTCAGAGAGAGAGAAGGAAGCATAATTTATTCCCATTTCAGTTCTTGTCAAATATGAAAGTGGAATGTTTCAAAAAGGGTAGAATGAGATAGAGGGAGATGAAAAGAGTTTTTGATATTTTATGATATTTTACACATAAATAATTATATTCTGCACAGAATAATATGATTTAAGTCTGGAGAGCTATAAACAAATGAAATTCCTATTATATCTCTAGAATTCCTTCTCTCCTGTTCTGGGTATATAAGTAATTTCCTGTGAGTTCAACCCCTTTTCACAAAGAGTGAAGGACTCTTGCTAGTCATGATGTTCTGAGAAACAGTCCTCAAAGCACACCTCAGTGCCCCACAAGAGCTATTGTCTCCTAGGGTCTGATGTGGGCTGTACATGGGGAAAAGGAGATACCAGAGAGAATATGACTCACTCTTCCTCAGCCAGTGAAGCTCGGATGGATCTTAAGAGCAGGTCTTCTCTAATTCTGGAGGTTAATCTTCCTCCACTGCCCTAGTTTCCCTTACTCTCCTCAAAATTTAGGAGCCTTGGCTTTTGGTATCGCAGCATGCTTCAAGTTTGTAAGGAAGCTTCCCAACCTGCTATTGTTGATCACATAGGATTGGCCCTGCTGTTTTTTTTTCTTTTCATTTAATTCAATCATTTATTTTATCCATTTTTCTCAACCTTCAGAGAGCTTTTAAAAATTACCCCAATTTAGAATAATTAAGTTAAATCTCTAGGGATTTCATAAGCTGGTGTTAAAAACACTCTCTCCAGGTGATTTGTATGTGTAATCAGGGCTGAGCATTACTGGGATGATTCCTTCCAACTGCTTTTCTTTTTTAGATTTTATATAATCTATTTTTTTATTTCCCATCTAACAACACAAAGTATTTGCAGGTGGTTTACAAAGACACACACAAAATTAAAAATAATTTAAAATGGCAGAGCGGTAGAAAAGAACCAGAAATAGGAACACAATAAAACCTGATTATTTACATATGTTATAAACGCTAACAATAGGTAGTTTTGGGAAGTTGAGGAGCTAGGTCTTTTATATTAGTATGTACATTAACTCATTTAATAAATGGGTGAAAAGAAAAAATTTAAAAGATATCCCTAAATGCTCTTCAATATTTGATATACTCTTATTATTTACAGAAATAGGTTTACATTTTTTGGTAAAATTGCTACATTCTCATTAAAACTTCTAACAACAGAGAAAAGCTAAAGGAAAAACTAAAAATGATCAGAAATCTCACTGTTCTCACTATTAACATTTTGGTGAAAATCCAGTAGTAGATTACAGTCCTCACTGAGTCATTGCTTCCTTCCCTGTGGGTGAACTACATTTCCCTGTCCCACTGACTTTGGACTTGGCCAATTGAACTGCTTTGGCCAATGGAGTATAAGGAGATCTGATGTGTGCCTCTGCGTGTAACAGGGATCAGAGCCACCATGAGTTTCCACCAACCTTCTTTTGCTCTTGTGCTTCATCCTGGGAAGAGTCCATCCCAGAAAGGGTTGCTCTGTCAGCCTGTCCCGGAAACGAGAAGCTGTGAGGAGCCCAGCAAAGTTCTTAGCCAAACCTAAAAAAGCCTAGTTTAACATAAAGCTCTTCTTGTGGCCTTGGACTACCTTTCTAGCTTCATCTCTTGCTCTCCTCCCTCCCTCCTTCCAATTCTGATGTGGGCTTATCAAGTTCTTTGATTTTCCTATACATGCTGTATTTTCAGCAAATAAGGGCTATCACAATGGGTGGTGTCAGGTTTTGTGAGGCTTAAAATTAATAAAAATTTGAGGGTCCGATTTAAGAAAACATTGCAAATTACAAACAGAATGAGGTACAGGATATTTTGCGGCAGATGCTATGAATATTCCCCAGGCCTTACCACTTCTGTGCCTGCTGGCTGACTTCCAACTGCCAGTGTCTGCATCTCTTTGCTCTACAGCTTTTTCCAAAGCAATGGAAAGTCATCAGGGAAGGTCAAATATAATAAGAAAATGACATGTCCAGGAGCAGACGTCAGCCAGTGACTGACAGGAGTCGGTGTATAAATACCCCGGCTCCCTTTCTCCTCAGGTTGTGATCACACCAATTCCCAGGGTTCTTAAGCAGGATTAAGTTCTAGTTACCATAATGGTAGTTGGTTGAAAACACACCTTTTTAAGTGTGTAAGGAAGCTTCTCAACCTGCTATTGTTGATCACATACGACTGGCCCTGCTGTTATTTTTTTCACTTAATCCAATCATTTATTTACTCCATTTTTCTCGACCTTCAGAGAGCTTTTAAAAATTATCACAATTTAGAACAATCAAATTAGAATCTCTAGGGACTTTACGAGCTGGTATTAAAAAACTCTTTCCAGGTGATTTGTATGTGTAATCAGGGCTGAGCATCACTGGGATGATTCCCTCCAACTGCGAGCTGTCTTCCCTTTCACAGCTCACCTCCCCTTTCCCTGGATATTTCTTGCATTTTCCAAATAAACTACTTGTGTGCAAATTCCTGCCTCAGAGCCTGCTCTGTGGAGTCCTACTAAGGCACATAGAGGAGTTCGTCCTAGTAAAGGGCCCAAGTTTAACGGTAGTCTGGAGCTCGCAGCTCAAAAGCACTGATGGTTGAATAATTTTTTCCTTTTTTCAAAGAGCCAGTTTACTTGTACACCACTGAACTTAAGCTTCATTAGCGTTGTAAGAAATCACCTGTAGCCATCACCTGTGCCATTTATGGCCTCTGTGTCAGGCTTTCTCATTCTCTTCCATCTGGTCTCAGCATACATATTCCTCTGGATTAGGTGCCGTCGTATGGGCCCACCTATGGCCCACATCACTCACTGAGGCTTTTTCACTTATTTCTATTCTCCTGGACTACAGGGACTGTGAGGGTAGACCCCCTCAACTATTTGTTCTCTATTATGTCTCCAGCATTCAGCAAAATATGTGGCACATAGAAGGTATTCAAACAGTAACTTTGAATTAGTGATGGAAAAAGGGAGTGAATGATAGACTGAATGTAACAAAAATGTCTAATAAGTTTAGGTAATTCAGAATATAGGCATAAAATAAAAACAGCACAGGAGAACCACCATCTTTTGTGATATCAGTGCCCCACTGTGCCCCTTTTAGGATGAGTTGCTGGCAGGTTCTTCCATAGAACCTTTTATACCTGACGGTGTCCATGGTAAGGGAAGGCAAGCGCCCCTCCCCCACACAGCTGCGAAGGCCATCTATGTGACCAGCTATTAATTACAGCCTGGAGAAGTCCTTACTGATCCAGCACCAACAGTCAGATGAGGACACCTCAGGAGCAACTTAGCACCTCAACATAGTGGAATAGTTGCGTTGGAGGTGTCCTAGTCCAGCTTCTTTATTTTGCAGACAAATCTGAGATTCCAAATGTGAAGTGACTTGACTCAGGTGGCACAATTACCTTGTAGCGAGGTGGGTCACATCCCAAGGATCCCCAGGAATGCTCTTCTGCAATGTGCTATCTGCTTCCATAGGGATGGAGAGTGACTACATTTTATTGAATGTGGAACTTGGAAAGAAATTCATATCCTAAATATTTGGTTATCTTTTAAAATAAAAAATAATGTATCTCCTAGAAAAATAAAAAAATCCTTAAATCTCTGTATATACAGGACTGTCATTCAGCTGTGTGTGGGAATGAGCAGAACTGGATATGCTGGAATAATCTGTTTGATCTGCCTTTCTGCAGTAAGCCTGTTGCTGAGAGCCAATACTGAAAATTTATTTAAAGAATTCAAGAAGTAGTCTTCTCGATCCACATGGTTCTGAAACTACCTTGCACCACTTTTGATTCTGCGTTGTTAGTCTAAATCTAACCTTAGACCTATTTACATCATCCCTTTTTTACAACTTCTGATCTCATTTTTACTTCGTAAAATGTCAAATTCTATTTTTTGAAACCATATGTATGATGGAAACAATTGGGCATCTCTTTTCTTCTATGCAAGAGAGGAAAACAACAACAATAACTAGGTTAAGTAAGGATCATCCTCCTGGGCAACAAAGAGAGAAGAATGGAAGTCTGACCTAGAAAAGGATAAGATGTTGCTCACTCAAGAATGCCTGGATTATTCTTTTACAAAGGCCAAGGCCAAAGGCATGTTAATAGAAATATCCTTTCCTCAAATTAGACATTGTATTGTTCCCAGGGGAATTAATGGTTTTTGGCAAGATGGGCTTGCTTCTTGGGTTAATGATAAGGTAATCAAGCTTGCTGAAAGGGAAGCTGAACTTAGAACCCAGTACCTGCTTTCCTCACCCAGGTACCAGAATCTTCTTTCCTTCATAACCTTAGTGGCTGAACAGAGGAGAAGCTCCATACACACTCAGCCAAAGGCTAAGCACTGAGGTTTGTAAGATATTAAGACAGAACCAAGGAAGAAGGAACTTCCTCCTCCTTTGGGAGAGGTAAAGTTTCCAAGGAGAAGTAGGACCACAAGTTTTGTGGAACTTTGAAATAGGATCTTCAGGAAAAAGATAAGCGGATATTAAGAGGAGATAAAGAGAACAAAAAGAGAAATACCACTCAGGCCTTTTGAAGCCTAGAACTGTGAAGCCTCCTTTCTAGGCAAGGAAATAAATAAACTGGATATAGTCATATCCTCTATTCCTCTAACACTACACTACTCTTTTGAGATCCCACTCTTAGAAAAGAGTGTGAAAGACTTTACAGTGGGCAAGAAAGATGCCTGGGAGTCCTGTCCAGCATGTACCTTTCTAGGTTATTTCTGCTTTTCATCATCTTTGGTATTTTACAACTCCATAATTAGTAGGAAACTAATAATAATACAAATGAGTTCTTGCTGATAGAAAGAAATGCAAATGGTTGTGTCTGGTGGAATGCAACTGATTGTTGCCCGTGGATATTAACCCGTTTTGCAGCTATTGGTAAATATGTCTCAGCATTTCTGATTGCCTCCATGTGTGCATTCATCGAAGATTCCCTCGAGCCTGTGCAACATCTTGCTGGTTCCATCTTTAAGTCCTGAGTTAAATGACATTTTTGATATGGGTTTATTTTATATTTGGAAAAGAGTTGGATTCTACCTTATATTTTAAAAAATTAGCCATAACAACAAAAACATCTGATGGAAAGAAGGCATGTGTTTGGAATGACTAGGCAACCTTTCCATGAGAAAGGGAAGTTAAGCACCATGACCACAGTAGAGACGCCAGTCATCAGCACGGGCACAGACCTCCTGGAGGGCAGCAGTGAGAAACACTTGCCGTCATGAAAGTCACACTGGATGCCTTATGTTTCCTGTCACATTAGCAAGGAATACCTTCTGAGGTTAGGAAGCCTCTGGCCCTCGCTGACCCACACATGACATATGGAGTATTTGTCACTCTGCTTGGAGTCAGTGTGGTGAAATAATCATAAATATATAATAATTTCACATATAATACGCAAATACAAACATAATAATAATAAAACAGTAGCTTCATTTATTAAACCCTTACTTTGTGCCAGACAATGTGCTAAGTGCTTTACTTTTATTATTATTTAATTCTTAAAACAATCCTGTAAGGTAGAGACTATTGTTTTCCCATTTTGCAGATAAAGAAACGGGTAACTTAAGGTAAATTACCAGAAACACTCAGATAATATATAATGGAGTTGGAATACAAACCATTACAACGGACTAGGAGCTCAAAGTCCTGGGTTCTAGATTTCGTACCTAATAAGGAGAACCAGGACTATTTTCTCAGCTTTTCTGAATCTCTGCTTCCTTTTCTGTGAGAGAGAAGAACAAAGCCTACACATCATCTGGCCAGATTTTTTTGAGCATCAGATGAGAAAATGTCCATTGAAGAGTTTTGAAAACCACAGAGCATTACAGGAATGGAAGGCATTAGTATTACTGGTAAACTGATACCATTAGTTATCTAAGTGGTAGTGACGCGTTATTTCAAAATCATTCTCTAAACAATTCTCATTGTGATTTTCCTCGCTGTTTTGTAATCTCTAATTAGAAAAGTTTGAAGTGGGAGCAAACCAAAAGCAGAATACTATCCGATTCTAATTCAACTCAACAAATGCATTGTCAGGCTTTCTGCAAGGAGCTTGGGAGACGGCAGTAAAGAAGAAAGATACATTCTCTGCTCTCAGGGAGCCTGCAGTCTGGCTCCACTCTTGGATCTTGCAAATATGCTCCATTCAATTCAGCAAGTGTTTATTAAACAAATACTGTGCACAACACACTACTGTCTACGCCATATGGTATTGCTTTCCAAACTTCAGCAGGCATTCGAAGCACCTGGAAACTTTGCTAAACCAGAGTCTTGCACTCCACCCCTAGGTATTCTGAGTCAGGAGGTCTGGGGAGGGCCTGAGATTCTGCTTTTCTAACAAGCACCCGGGTCAGGCCGATGCTGATTTTCAGACCACACTTTAAGGGACATCTAATAGGGACAGAAACAAGCAGGGCATGACCCCTGTCTTCAGGATGCTACATTCACTAGAGAAAGAAAGTCTAATTTGAAAAGTTGATGGTAAAGTGGGCCGAGGAAGCGGGGGGTCGCTTTCAGTTAGAAACTTGTGGTGATTGTTCCAACGACCTGGGGAGGGACAGGGAAAGGCTGAGGGGCAGGGCTTTAGGCTTGTACGACTCCTTCCACCCCATGTTATGACTCCAGGCTCTATCCTTGGGCATCTCCCCGGCTACCAGTCCCCCTCCCTTTCTCTTTTCCTGAACACACCGTCATATCCAGGTTTTGTAAGAGGTGGTTTTTTTTTCCTGTTTGCCACAAAGGAAGGATAAAAGGAAGTAAAGCTTCCTCTCTGTGACTCCTCCTCCTACTTCTTGTTGCTGGGCCCAGGATGTCAGTCATTTTAAATAAGAAAACATAATCATGGGTCTTCAAGTATGCATAAGTCTCAGGTCTACTCTCCACGTCAGGGAGAGGTGTAGACTGGAGCAGAGGATTGTGGGTGTTGGCATGGGGCTGGGGGTCTCTGGGGGGAAGAACTGGGGCTTTCAGAGGGGTGAAGGGCTAAGCCTGGTTGGGGCATTGTGCCTGGCAACAGCGATGCCTCCTGCGTGGTGGTGGAGGGCTGGCGGCTCTGAGGCTTCGGCCTGGGACTGCATCATCAGTGCTTCCCTCAGCCTGCCCTGGGGTAAGGTGAGGGAAAGGGGCCGTCCCAGCCAGTGTTGTGTCTTGGGAAGGGAGAGGAGGCGGGGAGCATGATAAGCAGGGAGGCAAGGAAAGATTATCCTCAGGGCCAAGCAATGGACTCACTGCCCTTTCCTAGGCCTTAGGTTTTGGTAAAACAGATTTGGAAGACCTAGAGCTACCTGCTGTCTTTCAACACTACCTTTGCCTTTTAACCCCTCCCATTAAGTGTTTCTGCAGCATTTTTCTATTGATTGTCATAAAAATCACTGTAAAATCATCTCTCTCTGTCTCTCTCTCTCTCTCTCTCTCTCTCACTCACACACACACACACACACTCCCTAACCTTTAAAATGACAGTGGTTTTCAAATGAACCAGAGCAAAGAGGTTTTGTCATTGCAGAGAACTCTGGCCTCCAGAAACCAGAAAGTACGAAAAGGCCAAGCTCTGCAGTTGCCATTTGCCCTCGGTTGTAGAGAGTGATTAGTATTCAGTCTTTCAGGTCTCACATCAAGTAATGCATCTTGTGATGGGGTTAGCTGCAGGTTGTGCGTGCAAGCCCCAGCACTTTTGCTAATATGGCGTATGGCTCAGTGGAGAAGTGGTTCATTAAACCTCATGCTTGATTCAGATGCTCAAATTAAGTTCTGGTCTCATGTTGCTGTATGATCAGAATGATCCATGTTTGCATTACATTTCTTAAAGACAGATGAGGCCAAAATGGTGCAAAACGTGCACCATTTTGGAGGTGGGAAATTTCGGAAGTCTACCATTAAAATCAGTGAGGAAGGCAGGCTACAACTGATGTCTAAGAGCAGTACATCAACTAGCAGGAGATGCATCTCATGCATATATTACCATCCATTCTTAAAGTACACATGTGCCCTTTTATTACTGCTGTAGAAGAAACTATCCAATATTACCAAGCTTCTTGAGAAGATCATATTAACTAGTAGTGATCACATCTCAAATTAAGACAAAACCAAACTAAACAAAAACAAAGTAACTTCTAAGAAAATACACACCCGCGGAGAAAGCACACAGAGGACTTTTGTGCCAACAGACGCACTTCTGCCTCTTGATCAGTGTTGTCTAGATGTCAATCATTTGTCTATTTGCTCCTCAGTGTGATTCTCCCCCTCCCTGTGCGGTGTGCTGTATGGCAGGAAGCCGGCCTGTGCTTTCCCGGCTGCCTTGCCAGCTGGTTTCCGATGGCAGACGCTGGCAGGGGGCTGGAGAAAGGAAGGAGGCGAGAAGCTGAGTGTTCTCACCCTGCTTGGCCTTCAGCTCCTCTCCAGGAGGGGCGACAGCTCTATCCTTTCCACAGCCTGTGGGCTCTAGGAACACCACAAACATCTAGGTTGCTTTGTTTCTCCAACTATTGCGGAGGCTTCATCTGTCACAAGCAGTTTCAAATGGAAGAACAGTAAATAATAAAGTTAACATAACTAGAGGTTCTCCCATCATAATTTATCTACTCCAGAAAGATCAACTTTAGCTAAATGGATATATGTTGTCAGTTATGAGAATACCGAAGGCTGCATAACAAAGTTGTAGTTAAGATGTAGTATGTCTTAGCTCAGGTTGCTATAACAAAATATCGTACACTGGGTGGCTCAAGCAACAAAAATTGATTTTTCTCAGTTTGGAGTCTGGGAGTCCAAGATCAAGGTGCCTGTTGATTCATTCCTAGTGAGGGCTCTCTTCCTGATTTGCAGAGAAATGCCTTTTTGCATCCCCACATGGTAGAGGGATTTCTCTTGTGTCCCTTTTTATAAGGGTACTAATCCCACAATGGTTGGGGCCCACCCACATGATCTCATCTAAACCTAATTACCTCCCAAAGGCTCACTTCCACAAACCATCACACTGGGGATTATGGTTTCAACATATGAATTGGGAGGAGGAGAGGGAGACATACACCTGAACTCATCTTCAAGTTTCTAGGTCAGTGAGGGGCAATTAAGAATTTGAGGAATTTCCCATAAAGTCTGAAATTTTATATTGCTTTTTCTTACCTAGAATTAACTTTTAAAAATGCTAAGAATCAAATATGATATATTTCTTATTTTTTAGTTTGTGTTTCTACTAAACTTTTTTCCTGAGTAAAAGAACTTTCAAAACTAGATATCCATTTTTCTTTCATTGAAGGCCTGCCTCCAAGGAGGCTTCAGGCACAAATTCTTCAGGGATATTTTAAAGTCAAAGTATCTTTCAGGGACAGCCATAGGTCTCCAGGGATGTCCTTCTATTCCCGTCTGAGAAGAAATAGTTTTTGGTCACAATTATTTATTTCAAACTCAAAATAAGTTATTTTGCCCACAGAATTTAATATTCACTTTCATTCATGGAGTTTTCCAGCTACACCAACATCAGCATTTCTTGGGTACATCCCATGCCTTAATTTTTCTGAGTTTTTGCCCTTGGTGCCACGAATGCTAGAATCTCTTTTGCTAGAGAAGCTAGAAGCATTATCCATCTCATGTTAAAGAAAGTGCACAGAGGATAAAGAAAGCCATGACCACCAAATTTGGTACATCGAATTAGAATTTGCCAGACGTTTGCTTTGCAAATAGAATTTTATGAACCTCATTGTTGAAATGCTAAGTCAAGAGAGCAGAGGAGTTAATTATGTTGCTAATAGTAAGGGAAGCTATAATATCCTCTGTGGTTATGGCTAGACATGTTATTAAATGTCATAATAGTTCAAATAAAAGCAAACCACATGGAACAAATAAGAAAGAGTATCTACCATGCAGCAGAGAATAATTCAGTGAACACAAAGGTTTTCAAAACCGTTAGGTTTAAGTTTGAATCAAATACAAATTAAATATGAGTAACATCTCATCAAAGTAATTCTATTATTCATCTCACTGTAAATTACTTAATGGTGTTACAAATCAAAGAAATTGGAAATTGAAAAGAAGTCTTAGGCCATTTAATTTAGCTGCCTGTCTGCATAAGATTTTCCCAATGGGTTTACTTACTAGATAAACCTAAAATAATGAGTGAGGGAGGATAGTTCAATAATCTGATTGAAAATGTTAGTTTTATTTCCTGAAACAAATATCTAATTTTCTTGTCTTTAATTTTATGTTTGAGCAGTTGGTTTTCTCCTTTGGAGTCAGGCAAGAATACTTATTTTTTCTGCAGCTTTCCTCTGTGCACTGTGTCAAATTCTCAAGAAATGCTGTATCATGTTTTGTCATTTCACAATTCATTTGTTTTGCTTATAGCCAATTAAAGTCATTTCAAATATGTCAGTAAACACTAAAATTTTAGAATTTTGAAGAAATTGATTTTGTTTAACAGAGTCTATAATTTTCTACATTTACCATTATTTCTTCTTATAATTTTATTTTTGTCTTTTTTCATTCATTTCTTTGGACAGCATCTATTGTGCTATGGACTGAATTTTATGTCCCTCTTTCCTAAATGCCTATGTTGAAGCCCTAATCCCCAGTGTCATGGTATGAGGAGGTGAGTTTTTTGGGAGGTAATTAGGTTTAGATGAGGTCACGTGAGGGGGCCCCAACCATTGTGGGATTAGTACCCTTATAAGAAGAGACACAGAGAAATCTCTCAATCTTTCTATCATGTGAGGATGCAAGAAGGCATTTTCTGTAAACCCAGAAGAGAGCCCTCACCAGAATGAATCAGCAGGCACCTTGATCTTGGACTCCCCAGACTCTAAACCGAGAGAAATAAATTTCTGTTGCTTAGGCCACCCAGTCTACAATATTTTGTTATAGCAACCTGATCTAAGATGCACTGCATCTTAACTACAACTTAGTATGCAGCTTTCAGTATTCTCATAGCTTACAACATATATCCATTTAGTTAAAATTGATCTTTCTGAAGTAGATTGATTATGATGGGATACCATCTATTCATATGAACTCTGTGCAGAGACAGATCACCCTCACTCAGAAGGCTCCCGTTCCCACCTGCAGTGACCTTTCAGGCCATGATGCCTTTTTGCCTGACATGCTGTTTGCTGCCTTAAAAAGCATATATCACTCCAGAAAAAGCAAGAAGCAGCAAGTGCCTAGTAGATTCGCATGCCTATTTTCCATGAACACTTGAGATACAGATTAAAATAACTTTTTCTAATAGAAAAATGACTAATAGCCAAACATTAATTCCCTTTATTTTTCCATTCTGCAGAAGAAAAGAGATGATGATATTACTACTAGGTCATTCAGGTTGGTTAGAAAATATCACTATTCAAATACTGTGACACTCTACTAGTGACACGTATGCATTTCCAGTTCCTCCTCTCTGTTGGTGCCTCTTCACTCCACCACCTATGTGACGTTGACATTGGCACGTGAGGTGGTTGGTTTCTGCTCAACGAGTCCCTTGCAATGGAAGCTATGGTTTATTTGAGTGGGCGTGGGCTGAAGGTACCAGTATTGATTTTGGCCACATTCTTCTCTTTGAAAAAATACAAGCAACGGGTTTCCATCCACTGATTCTAACACAGTGGTTCCTTGACTGAAGGTGATTTTGTGTCCGAGGTGACGTCTGGCATTGTCTGCAGACGTTTTTTATTGTGATGACTAGGGGATGAGATGCTACTGGTATGCAGTAGATAGAGGCCAGAGATGCCGCTGAATATCCTTCACTACACAGGAGATCTGCCCACTTTCCCCAACAAAAAATTATCTGGCCCCAAATGTCAATAATGCCACCATAGTTGAGAAACCTGGTTCCAACAGAACTGAGGGATTTCTTTTCATAAATAATCATGTATCTAGGGAGCTTGTGCTTCACCTTGGTATGAAGTAGGAGTAACAGAATTTTATTAGTTCAAATGAACTCAAGATAGCTACTTAGGTTGCCTTAAAGAAGCACAAACCAGCAAGCAACACATAAACACTTACAGCTGTTGCTTTTTTCATGAAGTGAAAAAGATGTACATTCAAAATGTCATAGAGACTAGATTTTTTAAAAAGTAGGATGAGTTTTTGGGGGAGAGGTATTTTTCAGATTAAACAAGAACAACAACAACGTTAGCCTCTTTTTTCCTGGGGCCACACATGCCTGCAACCACATAGAATAGGTTTAAACTTTCCAATTTCCTTCCCATAGTTTAATCAGTTTTCCATATCCTTTTATCACTAAATGTATCCATGATAATCAGAGTTTCACTCAGTCCTTTCTTCCTCTTCTCACCCTAAAACTCACTTATTGGTTGCCTAAGTTCTTTCTTCCTCCTCACAATAACAATAGGCTAACATTTATTGAGCAGTTACTATGTGCTCAACAAATGCCACTAGGAGATTTTTCCAAGAATTTTACCTATTTGATCTAACTTAATACTCAGAATAACCCTGTGGGATTTGACTGTTGAGTAAAACAAGGAATACAAAGTTTAAGCATCTTGTCTAGAATTGCAACACAGTAAGTAGAATTGTGGGCTATAGACCTAGGAAACTTAGCTCCAAAATTCTGCATCTTCATTTCTATGCTAATCCTCCCTCTAAGGATCTAATCCTCCCTCTCTCTCTCCTGATATATTTTCCCCCCTGCCCTTACACAATTTCTGTAGGGTATGGATTATTTCTCTCTTATCAGGATGCTTAAAGGGACAGGAAAAGAAAATAAGTAGGGAGCTAAATAATCCATTTACTAGAAATTCAAACATTTATGTGTTTGAAATTAAATTTTAAAAGTTAGCAGCCTGGTTATATACGGGCTTCATATATAGATTCCCCTTTTCCATGGCCATACTCCCCTCTATGTGCTCTCAGAGTGGAATGATTTTTCAGGGTGATAGGCTTTGTGGTACACCACACACGTCCTCACCTTTGCCTACTCAGGCTTAATGCTCATGTTACCTTCCTAGCAATGTTTCTTGCTACTCCCCTGTTCTCCCAGTCACTCATGCCTCCTCAAACAAGCCCCGCTGGGCACATTTCTCTATGTTCTCTGCCTGGAATACCATCTCTTTTTTTCCCCCTCATATTCAAAATCAGTCCATCTTTCAACTCCCAGATCAAGTTTTACCTTGCTCAAGTGATAGTTCCCATCTTCTTGGTTTTACAGCACTTGCTATCTATACTGCTCATTTAGTTCTTCATTGTAAAGAATATTATTTTGTATTGGTATAAAAGTATTATACATAAGTATTTTTTTATTTCTGAATTATAGAGTTGGAGTCTTGAAAATATGGGGGATATCTCAGATTCTTTGTCTTCTCTAAAACATTTAACAGCAGCCAATCAGTATTTAGTAAATGGTCAAATGAATGACTGTATGAATGAGTGCAGTTTGGTAAAAATGGACCATTCTGTTCTGAAATAAAATCTAAATATCTGCATAAATTAAAACCTAAATACATTTAGAAATACCATTGCCTGTTTCTAATCTTGATCTTTATTAACTGCAATCTTTAGTATATATAAACAACATGGAACATCAGGTGTAGGTCATTGGATGTTGTGATAAAAATAGGGAAATGACCATCCCAAAACATTATCTTTAGACATTAATTAGCATGAAAAACTGATAAAATGTATTTTTATTTTATTTTTTCATAGAGGGGTCATAGTTCATGTACTGTGGGTGTTCTTCTTGGTACCTTCTACAAGAAGGGCTGCTAACTTAATTGAGCACTTGTGTATGAACATTGCTCTGAGGAAGAGCTGCCAGCATTTTCTTGGTATGTGTAATGCACACACACACCCCACTGTGTACTTTTATTCTCTGGCATTCAGGCCAAACCAGCTTTATATTAACATTCTTTCCTAAACTTAACCTTATTACAAATAAGGTGCTAAAGATGTGTTAGCAATGGTGCTAACTAAGACAAAAACCTCTTTGGAGGTAAGAATGCAACTGCAAACTCATGTGATTTGATGCTCGATCCTGAGTAGCTTGTTCATACACCTTCCTGGTTTGGGAATTTGCCTGTGAAGGAAGTAATCTGAAAGGAACAAGAGCAATTCCTAGGGACTGCACAAGATCAGAGGTCTGGGGGAGGCAACAGGAATGCAAGCACATAAGAAAGGAAACATTCTGATTTTAAATTCTGATAAAAACTCATGGGGCTCCTGACACTTGAATGTGGTGACAAGAAGAATGGCTGGTCAATTGCTTATTGCCAGCCATCCTGCAAAGGAAAGAAAAAAAGTTGATTGTGTTAAGACATACCACCAATAATTTTCATTGGAGAAATCTACAGACAGATAATGGGAATTAGAGAAAGAACAATTAACTAGAGCTCCTGACAGTTTATAAGAATTTCATGCCTTTAAGAAGCCTAAAGAACAGGCTGAATTCTTTCAAAACTCTTTGTTCCAGATGCCTTTACTTTCCTGGTCCCCCAGCTATCTTCTGTCAAGGATTTATTCTTTTCAACCTGACTGTATCATAAATCACCCCACCTCAGCAGTGCAACAGATACAACTCTAACAAGGTTGTGGCTCATTTGTAGAAAAGGCTGATCATCAGAAAATGGACTGACATAGACAATCAGTATCCATTTTTATTTTTACAGATATAGAGCTGGTTTTATAAGAAAATTTATTTTTGATAGTGAAGAGTATAGATTTATCTGGTAAGTCTATTGAATAGCTCAGTGGAAGTCCAACTTTGATTCTAGGGTACCAAAAAACACCTTTCACTTTTGACAGTCTCTGAAATAAAAATGAAAAAGCATTTATAATCTTATCAGAGAAAACAAAAAACCTAAATGCTTAGCCTAGTGCAGCAAATCTATTTGACTTCATTAACAACTTTTCCTAAAAGTGGAGTTTGTCTGCTTAATGCTTCTGGCCTCAGAAACCCAGTTGAAAATAATATTAAAGAATAAGACTCACTAGTGAGAAGTGCCAGTTGGACAGTAGACTGCTAGATATTTCTCCAAACCAGTTTTCTTCTTCTTCCCGGGACATGGCCACCAGTTAGAAACACCATGTCTCGGCCTCGTCACAACTAGATATGGCTACGTAACTAGGCTCCGGTCATGGAATGAGAGCAGTATGGATGGGTACTATTTTTCTCTCACTTTCCCCGAAGGATGAGAGTGGCCTGGACTGCCTTGTGCGCTGAAGTTTTCAGGCATGTGGCTAAGGCTATGACCCAGCTTCTACCAGACAGATGAGGTTAACACCCTGGTGAAGACTGTGGTAGCAAATTAGAAGGAACCTCTGTCCCTGAATGAGCTTGCGGAAGGTCCCCTGGCTTAGTCCAGTCATGCTATTAAGTGAGATAGAATGCAGTGTCTCGTGTCATTTAGCCTTGTATTTTAGGGTCTTTTTTGTTATAGCAGCTTAGCCTTTGTATTACCTAATGCAGGATTCTTGTCTAAACCTATGTGAATTCAGTACATACCTTTATATGCACCCACCTATTGCTGTATTCCACTCTTAGAACAATCCCTTTGTTCAGACTCTTAGCCCATCAAAGAAGGCTGTAAAATGCTTTTTAGGACGCATCTCTTAACAGCTGATTGAATCAAGTCATTAAGTAAGTACTGACTTCTAAGAACAGTTGCAATTTCTGATATGTACCAGTCTACTTATTACCATTCTTATGTCAACAGCCATGGTAGTTAGGTATGAGCTGGTATTTCTTCCTGCGAACTCTGCATGTGAGGTTTTTGCATGATTTCTCTGTCCTTTGGGAGCGTGCATACACAGTCACTGCACTATAAATGCATTTTCTCATAAGTACAAACAATAAAGAAACCTGGCAGAGGGGCTATTTGTCATCTCTTTGAACCAGGAGCTATTGTGGGTTGGTCCATTAGTACAGAATATGGGTTCCATAACAAATAAGAAAAAAAAGCTCTCTAATTCATAATATTGAGGGGAAGGGAGTTTGGGAATGTGGGTAAAAGTCAGATTGATTTAGCATAACTAAATGCAGGGTTTTTTTAACTTCCAAATGCAGCATTTTTTCATGACTTAGATTTTAAAAATCTCCTAAATTTGTACTTTCTTAGTTTTATTATTCTAATGATTCATAGAGAAAAAAATAATGTCTAATGCTTCACTCAAAAGGAATCATGTGCATCATTTCGGATGCCTGTTTTATGGAGAATAGAATAGAATGCAGCTCCATGTTTTCTTCGCAGTGGCATGAGGTCGGTAACAGTCACCACATGACCGACAGCTGAAAAGTTGAAAACTTGGAAGCCACTAAACTACTCAGGATTTACCTGAGGCACAGATTCACTGTATCCCCAGGCAGGCTTTGCTGGCTCCTGACACAGCGGCCCTGGTGTTGTAAGTTGCTACATTGCACCATTTCAAGACTCAGCTTTGCGCAAAGCAATGGGGTCCCATGATCTGCTGGTCTTGTTACCTCTCCAGAAGGTTGGTCTCTGGTCAGAAACTAGAAGAGCCCCTTTCTGGGATTGAGATATTAATTTTTAAATCTCATAATTTTTATAATTACATACACTAGGAGATGATGCCATGCTGTAGCCTAAGGAGAAAGAACATCAGGGTTTTAGAATTTCAAAATCCTTACAGGAATTTAGTCTTAGTGATTGGCTGGATTTTAATTTTAACTTTGCCTCTAAAGTTTCCCAGATGCTACATGTGAGAAGAGAAAAATAGAGCAGTCTGAGCTTTGTGAGGTCTGGAAAATTCATCAGGCCCAGGCAGACAGAAGTGTGGACTTCAGTCACTCCCTCACACCCATGAGAAGGGGAGCAGTTGTTTTGCTCCTGACTGGCTGCCTTACTATTATCTCCATGTTCCTGGAATCTGTGATACAAAGAACAATGTGTAGCCTATAAATAGATTGTTATTTTAATGTAAATTTTTGGTAAACAACTTAGAAACTGTCTCTTCTTTTCCTTTAAAAACGTACTTGCTGCTGACTGGAATATATATTCAGGGCAACTTGAATCTCTGCTCCCAGGTTGCAATCCTTAAGGTTGGCCCAAATAAACTCTCTACTTTATTAATTTTGCCTCAACTTCTCCCTTTAGGTTTGTCAGGTTTCATGGCTGAAGAATGTCCAGACACACCAAAGTAAGGCAAGCATGAAAATGAGGTTTACTGAGGAGAGAAAGATAGGATTATAGAGCAAGAGCAAGACCTAGGCAGACAGAGCATGATACACCATGGATGACAACCAGACCCATTGTCGCAACAAAGGGAAAGCAAAAGGAAGGGTGCAAAAAGAGGGACTGGTTATGGTCTACATCTTGTTTTATAGTGCCTGGATTGAGACCTCCCTCAGTGGCTCAGATATCACCAAGGAACCACTTCGACTGGACAGTTGAGAGTTGCATGTGGGTTGTTCTAGGTAATTTCTGGAACTTATGGCACCTATGTGGCTTGGCCCATGGGCTATTGAGTCCTTTCTGTGAGCATTCTTCCACAGCTGGCAAGCTAAGTTGATGGGCAGATTCGAAGGGAATTCCTTCCTCCCCAGGTATGGCAG
The DNA here is from genome assembly GCA_963575035.1 of Avahi laniger. Lineage (NCBI taxonomy): Eukaryota > Metazoa > Chordata > Mammalia > Primates > Indriidae > Avahi > Avahi laniger. Next base: position 12,919 of record CAUYSK010051239.1, on the reverse strand, counting down.
ACACTGGGGAGATTAGGGTGGGGCAGGACCAAGATGGGGCCTTCTTTTCATGTGGGAAATTGCACCAAAGCAACAGCACCCACTTTTGTCCCTAGGAGACCTGGAATCCCTAGCTATCTACCTAACAGGTTGACTCATGCTTCTGGCTTCCACTGGTTCTCATGTCATGCTGGCACCACACAGCCTGCGGCCTCCTGTGTTACGCTGGCACATGTCACCAGATTCCTAGACCTCACCATGATGAAATACTGCATGCTGTAATTCCTCATCAGTGTTCATCATTTCATGCAAACTTGGCCTTGCTCAGGACTGCAGACATGATCCTTGGCACACTAATTGAGACTCCTGGTCCTAACCTTGCAGCTTCTTATCTCAAACATTGCTTGTATATTTGTTTGCTAGAAACCGTCTAAAGTCCAAGAGAGAGAAAACACCCCAATTAAAAAAAAGCGAGAGCTCTGGGGAAAAGGGATACACAGCCAAATGCCTCACAGAGGTAGGGTATTTCTAAGTCTCTGCCAGGGGCTTTTGCAGCCCCACTGACATCATGTGGTATGACCTGACCCTCGGGAATGCACCCTAAGACAAATGAGGGTATTGTGCTGCTAAATACATTGGCTTTGAGAGCAATGGTCATCATTCCAGGTGGGAAGAAACTGACAGTGAACTGATACAGTTTAGTCTATATTTTCACTAAGAATGGGGAAAACCTAAAAAAATCATTTAGTTGCATGTAGTTCCACAGGGAGATGAAGGGATTCATCAATGGTCACTCCAAGCTAGGCTTAGTACCCTGGCGACCCTGACTCTGTCCACTCTTCCACATTCTCTTTATTTTTTTCTTTTCCTCAAGCTTGCTAAAGAATTGCATTTAAAAAAGACATGGAGGATCCCCCACAATAAGTGATTTTTCATGCCCTTCGCCCTCCATGTGTGGCAGCTGAGAGGCAGCACAAAGCTGTATACCCTGGTGCCCTGATGTGCTCGCCACGGGAGGCACTGAAGCACTGTGTTTTCATTACACTTGCAGAGACAAAGTCACTGCGGGGATTTGCTTAAACATTAAAAAACACCCATCGTCTGGGGTGGAGAAAATAAGCCTCTCCTAGCGGGAGGGAAGTACTAGCCTATAGAATTAATAGCTTAAAACCACTGATTATATTTTCCTGCTCTATAAAGAACAAAATTGCTAATGATACCAGTAGCCTACTGTGAGCTTTTCCCTCCTGTCTGCACAAAACACTTTCTAAAAAAAAGATCCGGCTCCTGTCAGCAATTTATAAAATCCGAAAACTAAATGTAGGGTACAAACAGAGGGCACCCACACATGGGAGAAGTGAGACCATGGCCTGTGAACCACCAAAGAATGAGTTTCCTTTGTACCTAGTTACAGTGATTGAAGACATTTAAATGAGAATCCTACTGAAAAGCCAAGGACTGTTATTACGTAGCAACATAAGGTGCTAAAAGAAAATTTAAACTTCCAAACACAGTTCACCGGGGAGTTTAGGCAGGTATATCCAAATTCACGGACATGGAGCAGGCATTACCTGAGATGGATACTACTGAATTCAATTGAGTACATGGTTATACGATTAATAATTTCATATATACCAGATAAAATAGAATATCATTTTCATAAATAGCTGATAATATCTTTGAAGAAGGGGTCAACTGGTTTGAAAAGAATGCTTCTTTCTGCAATCTTTTTTGTTCAAGTGTTGACTGTGTGAAATAGGCCCACAATAACTGTATGTTATGTTGACCTCTGTTAAAGCTATCTTTAAAGTTTCCATCTGTTGTCTGCTAGGTTTTGTGTCCTGAAATGATGGAAAGTCAGGATTAATTTAAATCCCGGCATGCCACAAGAGTTTATATTAGGTCTTAATGACTGACATGGAATGAATCCAAAACCACTTTCTGTAATAGTCACAGAAGGAGAAAGGGTCTGCCTCCTTAACAGGGCTGAGGGAGAGGGAGTGGGCACTTGGGGAGGAGGATGCCACCCTTGCAAACCACATCCAAGTCCTTGTCTCCCCGGGTGAGGCTCTTGTCTGTCTATCTCAGTTATGAGGAACTTAGAGAATAAATGACATTCTTTTTTAAGACATTTTCACATGAGCTGTACTCACATCGATCATTCTAGGGCCAGATATATTGAAGAGGTTAGTAGAGGCAGAAAGACCAGGGCTTCAATATGTTAATGAAAAAAAACCCAAACTCTGTAAAATAATTTAAAGAGAATTATTTCGAGCCTAGTGTGTGTGACCATGGCCCAGGAAAACATGCCCTCAAGATGTCTTGAGAAAATGTAGGTGGCCGGGTTACAGTTTGGTTTTGGGCATTCAGGGCTACAGGAATTACACGCAAAATCATAAATCAGCAGGTGGAAGGCGTACATTGGTATGACCAGAAAAGGCGGGACATCTCAAAGGTGGGGGGGCTTGCAGGTTATAGGTGGGTTTAAAAATTCTTTGATTGGTAATTAATTAAAGAAATGAATCTTTGCCTGAAGCCTGGTAATGTTTTAAGTTAAGGAAGTTTGTTAATCAGAGACAAGCCACCACCAGACATACACTGAGACTTGAGTGATCTGTCAAGTAAATTAATGGCCTAAGGTATGGTTTAACTTTTGTCTTGCATGGCCTTAGGCCTGTTAATGATTTAATATTTTATTGTTAAAAGACTCACTCCAAAAGGGAGGGGGCATGACCTCCCTTCCCCTCATGGCATGCAACCCAGCTTTAAGGTTTTCCTGGGGTCCCTCTGGCCAAGAGGAGGTCCATTCAGTTGGCTGGGGGGGATTAAGATTTTATTTTAGTTCACAATTATTAGCTCTTCTATATATTAGCTGGGTGACCTCAAACTTAGTTACCATTTTTGAAAAAGTAGGATCCATAACACTACTCTCCCCCACCCCCCAGCTCTTTATTTTAAAAACATTTCAAGCCTGTAGACAAATGGAAGTTGTCACACATCTGGTTTTCTCTTGTTTCTCAATTGTTCATGTTTTGACACATTTGCTTTCTCTCTCTTCACATAGCACTTTGTGGTGGTGGTTGCATTATTTAAAACTAAGTTGTAGACTTAAATACTTCATAGGTATCCCCTAAGAAGAGGAAGCAAACTCTTCCATTACCACAGTTGCATTAAAATCAACGAAGAAATCTGACCCAATGCAATACTACTCCATATTCGAATTTTCCCAATTATTCCCATAATGTCTTCGTAGCTGATCTTTTTTCTAATTTAGGATCCTGTTAATCACACATTACATTTAGCTATCATCTCTGTAGTCTGTTTTAGTTTAGAATCCTCCCTAACTTCTTTGTTCACATTTTTAAATAGTCCAAGCCAGCTGTGGGCAGTTGTAGAATGTCCCCAAACCTGAGTTTACATTTCCTCACAACCAGATTCAGGTTAAACATTTCAAGAAGAATATTACAGGTTGAGTATCCCTTATCCAAAATACTTGGGACCAGAAGTATTTTGCATTTCATATACACCTTATACACACAGCATGAAGATAATCTTATACGTTATTTTTAATAATTTTGTGCATAAAACAAAGTTTTGACTGCAACCTGTCATATGAGATCAAGTATGGAATTTTCCACTGTGGCGGTGTTAGGTCCAGAGCCAAGAGAGAGACACACGAAGCCTCATGTGTAGCAAGATGCTGTTTATTTTCAGCATCTGGGTGCAGATAGGTGGAGGCGAAAAAGTGTCCACCCTGAGGGAGGGAAAGCCTTGGGTTTTATGGAGGGTTTCTCCAGGGGGAGTGAGTAACACCTGCAGAGACAGGGGAGGGGAGAGCTTCAGTCCTTGTCAGGGGAGATAGGAATGCTGGTGCCCCTGTGGCTATCTGTGGTCAGGAGTTAGATTTCTGACCTTGGACCCTCCAGACTCCTGGGGCTTTTGTTTCACGGGCTTTATGATAATTTTTTGGGTTCCCACCGGGAAAAACCTAACAGTGTCATGTCAGCGCTCAAAAAGTTTGGGTTTTGGATTTTAGACTTCAAATTAGAGATGCTCAACCTGTGTGTATACATGATGTTGAGTATTTCAAATTATATACCACCATAAGGCCCATAATGTCAGTTTGTCTCATTACTGGTGCTGCTAACTTTGCTGACTTGGTTAGTGTATTGCCTGCCAGATTTTTCTATGGTAAAGATATCTTTTATCCGTCCGTAATTAATATCTAACCTGAGGCATGATGCTTTGAGACTGTGAAAATATTCTATTCCCAACAACCTTTTAACCAATATGTTTTAACATCCATTGATAACCTATACCTGAATCAGTTACTACATTGATGGTTGAAAAATTGTGAATTTCTATTTTTACTTTTCCCTATATTAGATGATGTTCTTCTGTGAAAAGCCCCATCTGCCACTGAGTTTCATTATGAAGTATTCCTTTTTAAATTTAATATGACTCAAGCATTACAAAATCCTCGTAACCTTGTAACCAAAAACATTTATACCCCCATAATAATTTGAAATTTAAAAAAGTAAAAAAAAAGATACCTACAAATGCATGTTCGTCACAGCATGATTCACAATAACAAAGATGGAATCAGCCTGAAGTGTCCATTGACAGATGATTGGATAAAGAAAATGTGGTATACATAAATGATGGAATACTATTCAGCCATAAAAAGAATAAAATCATGTCTTTTGTGCCAACATGGTTGGAACTGGAGTCCATTATCTTAAGTGAAACATCTCAGACAGAGACAAAATAGCACATATTCTCATGTATAAGTGGGAGCTAAATAATATGTATACAAGGAAGCAAAGTGTGGAATGATAGACATTGAGAATTCAGAAAGGTGGGGGTGCAGGGAGTGGATGATGAGAAATTGTCTTATAGGTACTATATTTGATATTCAAGTGATGGATACTCTAAATGCCTTGGCTTCACAACTACACAATATAGCTATGCAAAAAAATTACACCCATATCCCAACATTTATATACACAAATAAATAAATAAAACCAATGTATTAAAAGTGGAACATTAAGCACATGCCTAAGGAAATAAAAAGCACTTTTCCAAAATAATAATAAGGGCCAAAGAAACAGAAAATTCCATCACAATAAAGAAGGATATGTTGAAGCAAGTATTTGAGGCACTGGGAAATATCTGAAGATGTTGCATGATGTACAAAAACAGGAGTCAGTAATAGAACTAAAACTAATTTCTAATTCAAACAGACATAGGAAATTTAATGTTATATATCATTAATAAATTAAAAATTGTATCTCTAAATGTAAATATGTTATAATATACAGTATATTGTATATTTATCATTTAGTGAAGTTTATAATAAAATTTATATGGTTCTCATTCATTAATATGAACTCGATGCCTTTATATATCAATATTATGTTTTCATATATGCTATGTTGAAGAACTCAGACCTCAAATTTAAAATACAGATGCATAAATTGACAAGACATGCCTTATGTTTATCATCAAGAGTCTGGATCATAAAATAGGAAGAAAAATGAAAATAGCATTCTTGTCAAAATGCTACCTTCACAAAGTTTATTTCTTTTGGGTGTTCTATTAGTACAGTAATTCTTGACTGTATTAATTTTATATATATATAATTATGTTTCTATTGGTAATAAATCTTTTTTTATTTCTACATACCACTTTAAAGCAGTCTCTTAAATTGCATGTTACTCATTCTGATTTTTGTTGTTGTTGCTGTTAATGTTATTTTCAATTTACAATAAAATTCTTGGATGTTATTTTCTAATTATACTGAACAACATGTAACAGTGTATAATTTTGTAGAACCTGTAAATTTATGGATAGTTTTATCAATACAGATAAATTTTTATTTCTTTACTGAACATCACTTGAGTCGTTTTAGTTACTTTGACGTGGGTAACACAGTGACTTCAGTGTTACTTGACAAAAGTTATTTTTGTATTGTCTCAATCATAATGTATTTAATAGAAAATCTCTTTAATATGCCTGTTCCAAGATGATAAGTACAGAAACTGTTCCCCTGCCTTTGTATTTGGCAATATGTTTTCCTACTTGTCCACAAAGCAACATTACAGCTAAAAGCCAAACTGAACATTGTTCCATTTTCTTATGCTTTGTCCAGCTGCAAAAACATATCTAGTGCTTTTCCTTCACAATTCTACTCTGTCCCATGGAGATTATTCATGCTCAGAATATAACCAAGAAATATATTTTCTCTAGGTCCATATAAACTGTCACATGCATTACAATTTGGTATTGAATTAACATATTTGAAAGGACACTGTTTGTTCTTTATCAATTTTCTGTCAGACTTAAGGCCTTCCTATGGATTCTGCTCTGCAATTCTGGGGCTGAATATATTGCCAGTATATTGCCAGTTGCCTTCCTCTATGAATCTGACAATCGAAGACATTTGAAGATGAGGTAAGAGAAGAATCTTCTAATCTCCAGTCTAAGTCAGTATCACACCAGGTACAGAGCCTAGCTTCCAGACTCTTTCATCATTGCTAGCAACAGCCATGTCATGTTCCTCAGCGGTACTTACACCAGCCAACCACATTGTGTTGTAGCTCTGAGTATCAGATCTTAGGTCTAAGCACCAATAGTGTTATGGTCTTTCCAGAGATCCGATCACTGGCTATGTAGTATATGCCTCAGACATCTGATCACATAGTATGATGATAAGTTTCTTCCTGTGATCATGCTATGGACTAAATATTTGTGTCCCTTAAAAATTCAAATGTGAAAGCTTAATACCCAATGTGATGGTATTAGGAGGTGGGCCTTTGGAAGGTGATTAGAGGGCTCTGCCCTTATGAATAGGACTAGTGCCCTTACGAAAGAGGCTCTAGACAGCTGCCTCAATATTTGTCAGTGAGGATGCAGCAACATGACAACTTGTATGAACCAGGAAGCAAGCCCTCAAAAGATACCAAATCTTCAAGTCTTCAGAACTGTGAGAAATAAATTTTGATCTCATATAAGCTACTCGGTTTATTTTATTTGTTATATGAGACCAAATAGACTAAGACACGTGAGTCTCTACATAATAATAACACAACTTTTATTTTCCTCAGTCTAGAAGTGGTATCTGCTTCCTGAAATTAAGATTATCTGTATTATCCCAGTATCATCTTTTCTACTTTCCATGTTTGTTACATGCATAACTAATTGCCTGTTTGAAATCCCTTCTGTTTAAATAGTTAGCATAGTTTTCATATCAAGATCTAGGAAGACTAGAATCTGGTAAGGAGCAGAAGGGTTGGCACAACCCTGAGACAAGACCATGAAGATACTTGGTTGTTGCTGCAAGGTAAGAACATATTTGCTACACTTGAAAACTGGTCTGGAATTAGGATCTGCAAACTATAGCTACCAAACTGAAGCCCACTGTCTTTTTTATTTATTTGTTTGCTTTTTTCTAAGTTTTATTGGAATCTACCATACTCATTCTTTTACACACTGTTTGTAGCTGACTTTTTGCTATAACAACAAAGCTAAGTATTTGTGTTAGAGACCAAATGGCCTGGAGAGCCTAAAATATTTATTAAATGGCCCTTTACAAAAAGAAAAAAATTGCCAACCTCTTGTGTTCATTTCCTAGAGCCACCATAGCAAAGTACCATGAACTGGGCGGTTTAAATAACAAAAATTTATTGTATCACAGTTCTGGAGGCTGGAAGTCTGAGATCAAGGTGTCAGCAGGGCTATGATCCCTCTGAGGCCACTTAGGAAAGTCTCTGCTCCAGGCCTTTTTCCTAGCTTCTGGGTAATCCTTGGTTTGTAGCAGCATAACTCCAAACTTCATATGGCATTCTCCCTATGCATGTGTCTAAATTTCCCATTTTTATAAGGATTCCAATTATATTCTGCCTTATTCCTGTATGATCTCAAATTAACTAATAGGGTTATCTTTTGTGACCCCCTTTCCAAATAAGGTCATATTCTGAGGTACTGTTGGTTAGGACTTCAGTATGTGAACTTTGGGGGAACACATTTCATCCCATAACACTCCTGGTATAGAAAAATCATCTGCTAAACCAATAACTGAATGCCATGTGCCAGGGACTAACTATATTGACTTGTTTCTTAAATTTACCACAGGTGAAAAGGCAGCTGCAATTTACGCCTCTCCTTATTAAGTTTATATTAATTCACAATCATTTCTCAAGATCTATTCACCTATAGCATGGGCAAAGGAGTAATTTACTAAAATTGTGATAGGTACCACTATCTCTGCACCTTTGAAGTCTTTGACAGTGATGTTAATCTCTGCTATTCCCACAGGCAGGTGGTTTTGCTTTTGGTTTACTATACTAGCAGGGACAAACATTTGCAGGGCTTCCTTGTGGTTATTCTTGCCATAATAACTCATTTAACCTGTCAGAGAATCAAAGGTGGATATTCTACCAATTTCTGAATATAACTATATTATTATAAACTGAGTACATGACCACAGATATTGATGTAATCACAATTAACGCATTAGGAGATATACTTGGATTAAAACTACCTTTCTGAATGGACTTCCATAACTCCCAATTTTACCAACGGACCATAATGTCATTTTTTGTCTGCAAGTTCCAGTGTCAAATCAGAATCAATATCTAGAAATTTACCAACTCTTCCCTTTCCATGGTGCACAGTAAACACAGAAAAGACTGAAAGTTCCTTAGGAGAAATATTGGAGGAAGATTTATAATTTTATATATTTGAAGGGATTCTGACATTCTCTTCAAATAAGCAAAGTAAACAAACTGAATCAGAGGCTTTGACCAGCCATTGTTGATGATTCAAGTAAGGTTTCTATCTACCAAATTCAAACTTTGTGTTACAAAGATCAAGTAATATTTTAATAGATTATCAATCTACTTCAGTCTTAAAATTCTGTTATGACTTAGCATCTGTCAAAGATCCATGAGAACCAAAGCATTACTGTTATCTCTTTCTTTCTGCTGCCCATTATAAAACATGTTCCCCATTTTTCTGGTTTAACGTTTAAATGTTTCCTTGGGCCCATGCCATTTTGGGATCCTTCATCTTCATGTAAAAGGGAAGTTCATCCCAATGCAGGCATTTCTACCATCTTCCTTAGCTTGCAGAGAACTGGTGCCATGGTGCATTTTAATGATGTCTCTCTTTCCATTCAGTCATGTATTATCACTGCCTTACGGAAGAGGGTGTCCTCTTGGCCCTCATATACTATACAATGGGGAAGCAGATGGCATATAATGCATCTATTCCAATACTCCTATATTCCTAAGCTTTTGGATTTTTTCCCCTCTATATTATGTTAGAGAATTTCTGCTATTATAGCCTCACTGAATGCTGGCAACCATAAAGCCCAGATTTCAGTCAACAAAGCAAACAAATTATTAAAGCAGATTTAACATATTAAATGCAGAGTCTCTGAGAAGTGCAGCTACATCAACAAATTCGGCCCTGTCCAATGATGCATTCTGTCCTCTTTCAAAAAACATCCTTAGCATTGATTCCCACACATATTCTGCAGGCTGCAATAATATAAATCAACAAAATAGGAGCCCTTTTGTTTTAGTAACACCTTCTCTTTATTTTTTCCTCGGCTATAGCAACAGTAGCTGCTTTCTGTGGTTATTATTCTTTGAATTATTTCATCATCCCTTTTTTGATATTTCAGTTCCAATATCATCTGTATAACTGACTCATTATAAAATTCCTTCTATTTGACATATCTGCTGTTTATGTTTCCTGGCAGGACACAAACTGTGTTACAGATGAATGGATCCAGACAGAAAATATTGAAATGAAAATAATTTGGAATATACTATAATAAAATAGTTCTGATCTCAGTGATATTGCTTTCAATGTTTACCTCTAGAATTTTCTGTTTTGATAGGTAAATTAATTCAACCACAGTTACCAGTGGAAATGAAAATAAGTATCATCCAATTCAACTTTCCATTGAGTTTCAAAAGTCTCATACCATTTTCATAGAAAATGTTCATTTTCCATTATTAAAGAGATCAAAATACAATTTTTTGTAAACTTTCAAATTATACTGATTTATATTTGTATGAAATTTCTAATTATTACTTCTTGTTTTATTCTTTGTATTTGAATAGATAAATCATAACCAAATGGCAGACACTTCTTTAAATGTTTAAACACAGCTGTGGTCTAAGACCTTAATCCATTTCCATTCCTAGCTCTCAATATTTTAGGTTCCCTTGATGAAAACTTTTTAAAATCCAATCTACCTAACTGAAAATAAATTTATGTTATATAACATTAGAAATTTCTGATGATCACACCTCCCACTTGTCTGTTCCTTAAGGAATATTTATTCTACCGTTTTGTTTCCTTTGGGCAATGAAACTGTTCTGCAGCTAGAGAGAGTGATGGTTGCGTAACATTGTGAAAGTTCTATCAGGAGCTCAGCTGGAGAGACCTGTGGTGGCAGGTGTGGGAGTTATTGAGTCATGCAAGCCAAAATGAAAGTAATAGCCAGGCCTATTTATTTTTACTGAGATAGCATAAGCAAGCAGCTAACCTAGGTAAAGGGCCAGTTCCCGCACTGTTTCATTTTTCCACATATAAGGCTGCTGTAAGAGGGTTAGGTGGGTCAGCTCAGACATGGGGGTCATTTCGCTGCCCAAGGGAGTTCCAAGCAAAAGGCTCCTGCATCTTCAGGGACCAGAGGCCAGGAAAGTGGAAGGGAATGGGATAAGAGTTATGGTAAAATGCCGAGTACTGAGTCAGAGTGTAAAACAGTGTCTTGAAATTTCCCCCTCCCTCCATAAGGAGGCCTTAGCAGAGGCACCTGAGAAAGGCTTCTGCCAAAGATCCCCATTAATAAGCCACTGAATAAAGGCACCTCGGCTGGAAATGCAGATATGCCTAAGTACACGGCTGGCCAAGGGAGCCTGAATCCTTGAGTGCAGCTTCCTTCAGAGACAGCAGTACACAGGGTGTGCATCAGGTTGGTGTGAGGAGGGCAGCTTTTTTCTTTTTTTTTTTTTTAATTTTTTACTTCAGCATATTATGGGGTACAAATGTTTAGGTTACGTATATTGCCTTTTCCCCACCGGAGTCAGAGATTCAAGCTTGTCCGTCCCCCAGATGGTGCACACCATACCCATTAGGTATGTAAACACCCATCTCCTCCTGCCCGCTCCCATCTACCTGACACCTGAGGAATGTTGTTGCTATATGTGCACCTGAAGGTTCAGTAGTTAATACCAATTTGATGGTGAGTACACGTGGTGCTTGTTTTTCCATTCTCGTGATACTTCACTTAGTAGAATGGGCTCCAGCTCTATCCAGGATAATACAAGAGGTGCTGAAGTGGAAGATTGGAAAATTCCACTAAAGTGGAATTCCACTACCAGGCTTTCTCCCTTGCGATCCTTACCTGAGACCCCTACTCCCCTATGAACTTGCCCTCGTAAATCACCTGTAGCAATTAGTGTACCAGGCTGTAAAGTAGCTTAGGACTCTGCCTCACTAAAGTTAACCCTGTTGTAACTGTGCCCCTCCTCCTCCCTTGCAACCTTTCCCCTCATAAATCACCTGTAGCCGCGCCCCTTCCTCCTTAAGCAGAGTGTATAAAAGACTACAATGCTCTTTGTCTGGTGCTCAGAATTTGGGGAGACCAAATTCCCCTCTGGGTCAATTGCCAGCCGGCGAGAAGCATAAAAGCTGTTTTGCCAAAATCTCCGTGTGTGTCTCTCGGACTATTCTCAATCAGTTCTGCCGTAACAGTGCTATATCACCATTGTTTTTTGTGGTTGAGTAGAACTCCATGGTATACATATATCACATTTTATTAATCCACTCACGTATTGATGAGCACTTGGGTTTATTTCACATCTTTGCAATTGTGAATTGTGCTGCTATAAACATTCGAGTGCAGATGTCTTTTTTACAGAATGTCTCTTGTTCTTTTGGGTAGATGCCCAATAATGGAATTGCTGGATCAAATGGTAACTCTACTTGTAGCTCTTTGAGGAATCTCCATATTACTTTCCACAGAGGCTGTACTAGTTTAAGGTCCCACCAGCAGTGTAGGAGTGTTCCTATCTTTCCACATCCACGCCAACATTTATTGTTTTGGGACTTTTTGATAAAGGCCATTCTCACTGGAGATAAATGATATCTCATTGTGGTTTTGATTTGCATTTCCCTGATGATTAGATATGTTGAGCATTTTTTCATATGTTTCTTGGCCATTATTCTGTCTTCTTTTGAAAAGTTTCTGTTCATGTCCTTTGTCCACTTTTTGATAGGGTTGTTTGATTTTTTCTTGCTGATTTTTCTGAGTTCTAAACAGATTCTGGTTATCAGCCCTTTATCGGATTTGTAGCATGCAAAAATTTTCTCGCATTCTGTAGGTTGTCTGTTTGCTCTCGTGACAGTTTCTTTGGCTGTGCAAAAGCTTTTTAATTTGATCAGGTCCCATTTATTTATTTTGGTTGTTGCTGTGATTGCCTTTGGGGTCTTCTTCATAAATTCGTTGCCTAGGCCAATGTCTAAAGAGTATTTGCAACGTTTTCCTCTAGAATTCTAATAGTTCACATCTTAGGTTTAAGTCTGTTTCCCACCGTGAGTTGATTTTTGTGAGAGGTGAAAGGTGGATATCCTGATTCAGTCTTCTACATGTGGCTATCCAGTTTTCCCAGCACCATTTATTGAATAAGGATTCTTTTCCCCAGTGTATGTTTTTGTCTGCTTTGTCAAGATTAGGTGGCTCTATGAGGATGGTCTTATATCTGGGTTCTCAGTCCCATTCCACTGGTCAATGTCCCTGTTCTTGTGCCAGTACCAAGTTGTTTTCATTATTATAGCCTTATAGCATAGTTTGAAGTCTGGTAAATTGATACATCCCATTTTGTTTTTATTGCCTAGGATTTATTTTGCTATACAGGGTCTT
>CAUYSK010051235.1:0-10596 GCA_963575035.1 Avahi laniger | reverse complement strand
TTTATCATTTTTGGGATACCTCACTTAGTAGAATGCATTCCAGCTCTATCCAGGAGAATACAAGAGGTGCTATATGACCATTGTTTCTTAAAGCTGAATAGTACTCCATGGTATACATATACGACATTTTATTAATCCACTAATGTATTGATGGACACTTGGATTATTTCCACATCTTTGCAATTGTGAATTGTGCCGCTATAAACATTCGGGTACAGGTGTCTTTCTTATACAGTATCATTTGCTCTTTTGGGTAGATGCCCAGTAATGGGATTGCTGGATCGAATGGTACTTCTATTTGTATCTCTTTAAGGTATCTCCATATTGCTTTCCACAGAGGTTGCACTAGTTTGCAATCCCGCCAACAGTGCATGAGTGTTTCTATCTCTCCACATCCACTCCAACGTTTATTGTTTTGGGACTTTTTGATAAAGGCCAGTCTCACTGGAGATAAGTGAAATCTCTAATAAGCACCTGGATTTGGTTAGCTAGAATTTTGTTGAGAATTTTTGCATCTATATTCATAAGAGAGATTGGTCTGTAGTTTTCCTTTTTTGTTGCATTTTTTCCTGGTTTTGGTATCAGGATTATGTTGGCTTCCTAAAACATGTTGGGGAGGAATCCATCCTTCTCGATGCTGTGGAATAATTTCTGCAGGATAGGCACCAGTTCTTCGTAAGTGTGGTAAACTTCGGGTGTGAAATCATCTGGTCTGGGACTTTTCTTTTTTGGAATATTTTTTATTGCTGTTTCAATTTCAGTCCTTGATATTGGTCTGTTCAGGAATTCTATTCCTAGTTGAGCCTAGGGAGGCTGTGTGTTTCTAAAAATTTATCCATTTCCTCCACATTTTCCAGTTTATGTGCATAAAGATTTTTGTAATATTCATAAATTATATCTTGAATGTTCACAGCATCTCAAAGATTTTAGGCTGGACATTATTCTGTTTCATTAGAGTGAGAATGAGGCCCCAGTCTCTTCTTGCTTGTAGGGTTTCCATTGAGAAATCTGGAGTTATTCTTATGGGATTTCCTTTGTACGTTACTTGTTTCTTTTGCCTTGTAGTTCATAGCAGGGCCTCTTGAGTGAATATTTTGGTCAATCTGATGACTGCGTGACATGGTGTCTTCCTATTTGCATTGCATAGGTGTCTTCCTATTTGATCCGCTGCGCTTCTTGTACCTATATATCTAGATTTTTAGCAAAGCCTGGGAAATTCTCCTCTATTAATTCTACAAATAGCTTATCCAGCCCTTGAGTATTTTCTTGTTCACCTTCCGGAACCCCTATCACCTACAGGTTTGGGTTTTTCACATAATCCCATATTTCTTGTAGTCTTATTTCTTTTCTCTTAATTTTCTGCTCGATTTCTGTGACTGGCTTATTTAATTTGAAGGAGTTGTCTTCAATCTCTGAGATTCTTTCTTTTGTTTGATCTACCCTGTTCTTGAGGCTTTCCATGGTGTTTTGTAGTTCCCTGTATAAGTCCTTTTTTTCCAGGAGATTGGTTTGATTTTTCTTTAATATTTCAATTTCTTTAGTGAATTTTTCTTCCATGTGCTGGATTTTTTTTGTGGTTTCTTTGTGTTGGTTATGCATTTTTTCTTGCATATCATTCAGTTTTCTTACAATCTATGTTTGAAATTCTTCCTCTGTCATTTTAGTGTTCTGAGTTTGGTTAATGTCCATTGCTGGGGAGCTGTTGTTCCTCTTTGGGGGTGTACTTTCCGTGTGAGTCTTCGTACTTCCTGAGTTCTTTTGCTGGTTCCTTCCCATCTCGATCAGTTATTTCTTCTTGTCTTTAGATTTTTGTTTGGATAATGACGCTTGCTGTTTAGTCTCTGAGTGAACAGGTGGTGTTTGTGGGTGAGATTCAACCACACTCTTTATGATCAATCAGTAGATGCAGTAAAAGTGTGTGCAGCATGATCTCCCTGTCTGTAGGTGACACTTACAGGGAAGAGCGAGCTGCAGTGCTGTTTTTGGGTCCTGTAGCTAGCTCTTATTCCTCTGGAGAGGCCCTCTTCTGCCTCAGGTGCTGGGTGGGGCCCTGGAACTTCCAGATGTGTCCTTATTCTCCAGCTCAGTGGGGGCAGGACTGGGATTGAGTCTGGTTGGGGCTGAGTTGGGTAAGCCTGCCTTCAGGCTCCACAACTGCTGTTAGGAGGGGTCAAAGGTCTGCTCTTTGTTTCTGTGCAAAGCTGCCAGGAGGGGCTGAAATGGCTCCATTCAGCTGAAAGTCTGGGATTGAGGAGTGGGGCTGTCCAAGATCTGCACTCTGGAGTAGGTCTAGCTCCTCTCCACCCTCCCCCTCTCCGGGGCCTTTCCCAGGCTTCTGTCAGCAAGCAGGAACTCAGGCCAATGGATGTCCCCTGGCTGTCATGTGGGCTGGGAGGTTCCCTACCCAGAATCGTAGCCTGAGCTGGGTGCCCAGCCCCCTTTAGGAGGGGGGTTTCCACTCAGGCACACTGATCTACCCCTGAAGGCACACACTCCTCGGTAGGCTCTTTCACAGATCTCTCTTTTGTGTCCCAGGGCAGTGTGATCGTGACCATGGTGTATGGGGTCTGATCTGCAGACCTTTCCCCTGGGCCTTGGAGGTTATTCCCTGACCCTGCCAGAGGGAAGGGTTCTGGTCTTCAATCACCTACAGGGTATGCAAGCTGGATCTATTTCACTCCACCTCAGGATTTGCCCCACTCTCCTGGAGTCCCTAGGCAGGTAGAACCTTGGACAGCTGACGGGTAGGGAACTCACAGTCTGAATACCCTTCAGTCTGCTGTAGAGTCCCAAAAGGAAAGATCCCATTCCTTGGAGATACCTCCATGTGATGGCTAAATTGTCTCTCTGGGCACCCACGGGTAGGGAAAGGGAGGGAGAGAATGGAGCACTATGACATATGCTGATAGGCTTGGGTCTGTGAGTGGGAAGGTGCCCTGAGTGAGCTGGGAGCTCAGCGCCATGTCCACAAGAGGCCACTGTTCACTGGTGGCAGCCGTCTCTGGACTGGTGTTGGCAGGTTTCTCCAACTGCTAAGGAGCCCACCAACAGTCCGAGATGCAAGAGAGGGGAAAGTTATCTGCTCCACCTACCCTTGTCGCTGGTCTCCAAGCCTCTCAGGACATTTCTCTTTCCAGTTCTCCTCCACAGTGTCTTCCCGTGGAGTCTCCTGTAGTTTCAGGCACCCACATTCCGACCCTCACACGATCTATGTTTCTCTGCTAGCTTATTTTTTTTCTCGTTTGTCTGAAATTCTTCTTTTTTGCAGAGACACTCTGATTGGTGGCTTTTCTCGTCTGCCGTCTTGGCTCCTCCCCAAGAGAAACTTTTAGGTGGAATGGAGTTACATATATAAATGCATACATTCTGTCACAGAGAGCTGCTAGACATGGGCACTCTATAGGTTTGTACAACATTGAGAAACAAAGCAGTGTGTAGAGTTTCTAGTCAAAGACACATAATACACTAGAAATCATTTCATTGGAAGAGGGTAACTTTTCGTTGGAATGGTTTTACATCAAGAAATGTATATATTCCTTCACAGAAAGCTGCTAGACATTGATCACTCTTTACGTTTTCACAACTTTGGGATACAAAATGGTATGTAGAATTTTTAGTCAAACACACATGAGATTCTAGAAGTCATTTCAATGGAAGAGGATAACTTTTAGATGGAAATGAGTTACATGTAGAAAGGCATACTTTCTCTCACAGAAAGTGGCCAGGCATTGGGGATTCTGTAGGTTTGCACAACTTTGAGAAACAAAGCAGTGTGTAGAGTTTCTAGTGAAACACATATAAGAATGTAGAAGTCATTTCGTTGGAAGAGGGTAACTTTTTGGTGGAATGCTGCTACATGTAGAAACACATATATTCTCTCAAAGAAAGCTGCTAACATTGGACACTCTATATGCTTGCACAACTTTGAGAAACAAAACAGTGTCTAGAGTTTCTAGTCAAACATACATAAGAATCTAGAAGTCATTTCCTTGGAAGAGGGTAACTTTTAGGTGGAATAGAGTTACATATATAAATGCATACATTCTCTCACAGAAATCTACTAGATGTTGGGCAATGTATAGGTTTGCACAACTTTGAAAAGCAAAGCAGTGTAGAGTTTCTACTCAAACACACATAAGAATCTACAAGTCATTTCGTTGGAAGAGAATAAACTTTAGGTAAAATGCTTTTACATGTACAAACGAATATATTCTCTCATGGATAGCTGTTAGACATTGGGCACTCTATTGGTTTGCACAACTTTGACTAACAAAGCTGTGGGTAGCATTTCTAGTCAAACTCACATAAGAATCTACAAGACATTTTCTTGGAAGTGAGTAACTTTTAAGTGATATGGAGTTTCACTTGTGAACGCATACATTCTGTCATAGAAAGCTGCTAGACATTGGGCACTCTGTGGGTTTGCACAACTTTGAGAAACAAAGCAGTGCATAGAGATTCTAGTCAAACACACATAACAATCTAGAAGTCATTTCGTTGGTAGAGGGTAACTTTTATGTGGCATGCTGTTACACGTGGAAACACATATGTTCTCTCAAAAAAAGCTGCTTGACAATGACCAGTCTACAGGTTTTCAAAACTCTGAGAAACAAAGCAGTGTGTAGAGTTTCTGGTGAAACACACATAATAATCTAGAAGTCATTTCGTTGTAAGAAGGTAACATTTAGGTGGAATGCTGTTACATGGAGAAATTGATACCTTCTCTTACAGAAATCTGCTAGACATTGGGCACTCTACAGCTTTGCACAACTCTGAGAAACAAAGCAATGTGTAGAGTTTCTAGTGAAACACACATAACAATCTAGAAATCATTTCGTGGAAGAGGGTAACTTTTAGGTGAATACTGTTACATATAGAAAGGCATACCTTCTCTCAGAGAAAACGGTCAGGCATTGCGCACTTTATAGGTTTGCATAACTTTGCGAAAGAAAGCAGTGGGTATAGTTTGTTCTAAACACACGTAAGAAAGCAGAGGTCTTTTCATTAGAAGTATGAGAGTTTTAGGACCTATGTGCTTATAAATAAAAACGCAAACATTCTCTCAGAGAAAGCTGCTAGACTTTCCCCAATTTACAGGATAGCACAACTTAGGGAAAGAAAGCAATGGGTATAGTTTGTACCCATACACACACACGAAAGCAGAGATCTTTTATTATAAGTATGAAATATATGGGCTGAAAAGACTTAAAGATAGAAATGCATGCATTCTCTCAGAAAAAGCCAATGGACTTTCCACAATTTACAGGATAGCACAACTTTGGGAAAGAAAGCAGGGGGTATAGTTTGTTGTAAAACACACGTAAGAAAGCAGAGGACTTTTCATCACAAGTATGAGACTTTTAGGCCCAATGCACTTATAGATAAGAACGCATGCATTCTCTCAGAGAAAGCTCTTAGACTTTCCCCAATTTATAGGATAGCACATCTTTGGGAAAGAAAACAGTGTTTATATTTTGTAGCCAAACACACATAAGAAAGCAGAAGTCTTTTCATTATAATTATGGAACATTTATGCCAAATGCACTTACAGATACAAATATATGCATTATCTCATAGAAGGCTGCTAACTTTACCCAATTTACAGGATAGCAAACTTTGGGAAAGAAAACCATGAGTATAGTTTTTACCGAAACACACATAAGAAAGTAGAGATCTTTTGATTATAAGTATGAAGCTTTTAGGCTGAATGCACCTACAGATACAAATGCATACATACTCTCAGAGAAAACTGCTACACTAGGCCCAATATTCAGATAAGCACAATTTTGGAAAAGAAAGCAGAAGGTATAGTTTGTTGTAAAACACTCGTAAAAAGCAGAGCTATTTCATTATAAGTATGGGATTTTTAGGCCCAATGCACTTTTAGGTAAAAGCGCATGCATTCTCTCAGAGAAAGCTCCTAGACTTTCCCCAATTTACAGCATAGCACAAATTAGGGAAAGAAAGCAGTGGGTACAGTCTGTACTCAAACACCCATAAGAAAGCAGAATTCTTTTCATTATGAGTTTTTCACTTATAGGCTCAGAGTAGCTCCAGAGACAAATGCGCACAATCTCTGAAAGAGAGCAGCTAGACATTCCCCAATTTACACGATAGCACAACCTTGGGCAAAAAAGCAGTGGGTAGACTCTGTATTAAAACACACATAAGAAAGCAGAATTCTTTTCATTATAAGTTCGTCACTTATAGGTCGAAAGCAGCTCCAGAGACAAACACGTACATTCTCTGAGAGAAAGCAGCTAGACTTGCTCCAATTTACAGGATACACAACCCAGGGAAAGAAAGAAGTGGGTGGAGTCTGTACTCAAACAAACATAAGAAAGCACAATTCTTTTCTTTATAAGTTTTTCACTTATAGGTCGAAAGCAGCTAAAGAGACAAACGCATACATTCTCTGAGAGAAAGCAGATAGACATGTTCCAATTTACAGGATAGCACAACCTTGGAAAAGAAAGCAGTGGGTACAGTCTGTACTCAAACAGACATAAGAAAGTGGAATTGTTTTAATTATAAATTTTTCACTTATAGGACCAAAAAAGCTCCAGAGACAAACGTGCACATTCTCTGAGAGAAAGAAGCCAGACTTGCTCCAATTGACAGGATAGCACAACTTTGGGAAAGAAAGCAGTGGGTAGAGTCTGTACACAACCACACATAAGAAAGCACAATTTTTCATTATAAGTTTATCACTTATAGGCCTTAAGCAGCTCTAGAGACAAAGGCACACATTCTCTGAGAGAAAGGAGCTAGGGTTGCCCCAATTTACAGGATAGCACAACTTGGGCAAAGAAAGCAGTGCATAGAGTCTGCACTCATTAGAAAACAGAATTCTTTGCATTATAAGTATTTCCCCTATAGGACCAAAGCAGCTCCAGAGACAAACGCACACATTCTCTGAGAGAAAGCAGGTAGACTTGCCCCAATTTACAGGATAGCACAACTTTGGGAAAGAAAGCAGTGGGTAGAATCTGTACTCAAACACCCATAAGAAAGCAGAATTCTTTGCATTATAAGTTTTTCCCCTATAGAACCAAAGCAGCTCCAGAGACATACGCACACATTCTCTGAGAGAAAGTAGTTACACTTGCCCGAATTTACAGCATAGCACATTTTTGGCAAAGAAAGCAGTGGGTAGAATCTGTACTCAAACACCCATAAGAAAGCAGAATTCTCTTCATTATAAGTTTTTCCCTTATAAGCCCAAAGAGGATCTAGAACAAACGTGAATATTCTCTGAGAGAAAACAGCTAGACTTGCCCCAATAGATAGGATAGCAGAACTTTGACAAAGAAAGCAATGGGTAGAGTCTGTACTCAAACACCAATAAGAAAGCAGAATTCTTTGCATTATAAGTTTTTCCCCTATAGGCCCAAGGCAGCTCCAGAGAGAAACGCACACATTCTCTGTGAGAAAGGAGCTAGACTTGCCCAAATTTACAGCATAGCACAACTTTGGAAAAGAAAGAAGTGGGTAGAGTTTGTACTCAAACATCCAGAAGAAAACAGAATTCTTTGCATTATAATTTATTCCCCTATAGGCTCAAAGCAGCTCTAGAACAAATGCACACATTATCTGAGAGAAAGCAGCTATACTTGCCTCAATTTACAGGATAGTACAACTTTGGGAAAGAAAGCATTGGGTAGAGTTTGTACTCAAACACCCATAAGAAAGCAGAATTCTTTGCATTATAAGTTTTTCCCCTATCGGCTCAAAGCAGCTCCATAGACAAACGAGCACTTTCTCAGAGAGAAAGCAGCTAGACTTGCCCCAATTTACAGGATAGCACTACTTGGGCAGAGAAAGCAGTGGGTACATTCTGTACTCAAACACCCATAAGAAAGCAGAATTTTTTGCATTATAAATTTTTCCTTTACAGGTCCAAAGCAGCACCAGAGACAGACGTGCACATTCTCTGAGAGAAAGCAGCTAGACTTCCCCAATTTACAGGATAGCACAACTTTGGGAAAGAAAGCAGTGGGTAGAGTCTGTACTGAATCACCCATAAGAAAGCAGAATTCTTTGCATTATAAGTATTTCCACTATAGACCCAAAGCAACTCCAGAGACAAATGCGAACTTTCTCTGAGAGAAAGCAAATAGACTTGCCCCAATTTAAAGGATAGTACAACTTTGGCAAAAAAAAGCAGTGGATAGAGTCTGTACTCAACACCCAAAAGAAAGCAGAATTCTTTGCAATATAAGTGTTTCCCCCATAGGACCAAAGTAGCTTGAGAGACAAACACGCACTTTCTATCAGAGAAAGCAGCTAAAGTTGCTCAATTTCTTTCTCTGAAAGAAAGGATCTAGACTTGCCCCAGTACAGGATAGCACAACTTTGGCAAAGAAAGCAGTTGGTAGAGTCTGTACTCAACACCCATAAGAAAGCAGAATTCTTTGCATTATAAATTTTTCCCCTATAGGCCCAAAGCAGTTCCAGAGACAAAAGCGGACTTTCTCGCAGAGAAAGCAGCTAGAGTTGCGCCAATTTACAGGATAGCACAACTCTGTAAAAGAAAGCAGAGGTTAGAGTCTGTACTAAAACACCCATGAGAAAACAGAATTCTTTGAATTATAAGATTTTCCCCTATAGGTCCAAAGCAATTCCAGAGACAAATGCCCAGTATCTCTGTGAGAAAGCAGCTGGACTACCAGAATTTACAGTATAGCAAAATTTTGGCAAAGAAAGAAGTGGGTAGAGTCCATACTCAAACACCCATAAGAAAGCAGAATTCTTCGCATTATAAGTTTTTCCCCAATAGAAACAAAGCAGCTCCAGAGACAAACGTGCACAATTTCTGAGAGAAAGCAGCTAGACTTGCCCCAACTTACAGGATAGCACAACTTTGGGAAAGAAAGCAGTGGGTAGAGTCTGACCTGAAACACACATAAGAAAGCAGAATTGTTTGCATTATAAGTTTTTCCCTTAGAGGCAAAAAAGAAGCTCCAGAGACAAACGTGCACATTTTCTGAGAGAAAGCAGTTAGACTTGCCGCAATTTACAGGATAGCACAACTTAGGGAAATAAAGCAGTGGGTGTAGTCTGTACTCAAAGTCAAATAAGAAAGCAAAATTCCTTCCATTATAAATTTTTCCCTATAGGCCCTAAGCAGCGCCACAGACAAACGCGCATATTCTCTGAGAGAAAGCAGCTAGATTTGCTCCAATTTACAGGATAGCACAGCTTTGGGAAAGAAAGCAGTGGGTGTAGTCTGTACTCAAACTCAAATAAGAAAGCAGAATTCTTTTTATTATAAAATTTTCCCCTGTAGGTTCAAAGCAGTTTCTGAGACAAACATGCACATTGTCTGAGAGAAAGCAGCTAGCCTTGCTCGAGTTTATAGGAAAGCATAACTTTTGGAAAGAAAGAAGTGGGTACAGACTGTCCTCAAACACACATAAGAATGCAGAATTCTTTCCATTTTAAGTTTTTCCCTCATAGGCTGAAGCAGCCCCAGATACAAACACGCACATATTGTGAGAGAAAGCAGCTAGACATGCCCCAATTTACAGGATAGAACAACTTTGGGAAAGAAAGCAGTTGGTAGAGTTTGTACTCAAACAGACATAAGAAAGCAAAATTCTTTTCATTATAAGTTTTTCCCTTATAGGCTCAATGCAGCTCCAGAGACAAATGCGCCCATTCTATGAGAGAAAGCAGCAAGATTTGCTCCAAATAACAGCACAGAACTACTTTTGGGAAGATACAAGTGGGTAGAGTCTGTACTCAAACACATATAAGAAAGCAGAATTCTTTTCATCATAAGTTTTTCCTTATAGGCCCAAACCACCTCCAGAGACAAACGTGCACATTCTCTGAGGGAAAGCAGCATACTTGCCCAAATTGGCAGGATAGCACAACTTTGGGACAGAAACCAGTGGTTAGAGTCTGTACTCAAACACCGATAAGAAGGCAGAATTCTCTTCATTATAAGTTTCTCCCCTATAGGCCCAAAGCAGCTTGAGAGACAAACACACACATTCTCCGAGAGAAGGCAGCTAGTCTTGCCCCAATTGACAGAATAGCACAACTTTAGGAAAGAAAGCAGTGGGTAGAGTCTGTACTAAAACATCAATAAGAAGCAGAATTCTCTTCATTATAAATTTCTCCCCTATCGGGCCAAAACAGCTTCAGAGACAAACACACACATTCTCTCAGAGAGAATAGATAGACTTGACCCATGTTACAGAATAGCACAACTTTGGGAAAGAAAGCAGTGGCTAGAGTCTGTACTGAAACACCGATAGGAAAGCAGAATTCTCTCCATTATAACTTTCTCCCCTATAATCCCAAAGCAGCTAGAGAGACAAACATGCACATTCTCTGAGAGAAAGCAGGTAGACTTGCCCCAATTAACAGCATAGCACAACTTTGGGAAATAAAGCAGTGGGTAGAGTCTGTACTCAAACACCCATAAGAAAGCAGAATTTTCTTCATTATAAGATTCTTCCCTATAGGCCCAAAGCAGCTTCAGAGACAAACACACACATTCTCTGAGAGAAGGCACCTAGTCTTGCCCCAGTTGACAAAATAGCACAACTTTGGGAAAGAAAGCAGTGGGTAGAGTCTGTACTAAAA
>CAUYSK010051234.1:0-21256 GCA_963575035.1 Avahi laniger | reverse complement strand
GGGAGCACTAAAGGGAGGGAAGGGCATGCCTTTAACCTGCATTTGGGTGAGGCAAAGACATAAAGTGTAACTAGAATGTTTGTACCCTCACAATACCTTGGAATAATAATATAAAAAAAAAAATAAAAAAATAAAAAAAATAAAAAAAAAAAAAGAGTGCAATGCGCACCACGCAATGGGATGGACATATTTGAAACCTGGACTGAGGTGGCGGGGCAAGGGAAACACACGTAACCTAAACATCTGTACCCCCATATTATGCTGAAATAAAAAAAAAAAGAGAAAAAAAATGAAGGTGTATTAATAACATAAAAAAAAATAGGAAGAAATGATAGAGGTGTATCTTATCCTTTATGACTATTAATGGAGAGATTTTTAAACCTTAAAAATATTTTTTGTTTTTAGAGACAGAATCTCATTATATTGCCCAGGATAGCCTCAAAATCCTGGGCTTAGGCAGCGGTCCTCCCACCTCAGCCTCCTGAGTATCTGGGAATAGAGGTTTGTGCCACCACAGGTGGCTCTTGTACGTGGAGAGATATTAATGTAGAACACACTTCAGACCCGATCTGTAACTTTTATATTTAATGATGATATTACTGATGATACACACACACACACATTCACACACACACACATACACACCAAGGCAGTGGGAGAAAATATACATATTAAAGCTCAGTTTTTAAAATTCAGCTGAGAACACTTAGATTTACATTATCAAATGGCCTTAATTTTCACAATGTTGATTAAATTTTTATAGAAATTTAGCAGTTACTTTAATATAGTAACTTCCTCAGACCATTAGCAGGGAGAAAGGAGAATGGAAAACCATAACGAAAGAAAAGAAAAACTGAGTTTTTATGCATTTTACCTTATATCAGGCCTATGTATTAATATTTTTGATTGTTCAGTAGTATCGATCAGTTGTATATTCTTCACATGGATTGGGTGCTGTAAATCCTCATTTAAAGGGTTAGTAATGAATATCACATTAGTTTCCCCTGAACAAACATTCTTAAATCCAACAAATGTTGAACCTAAAACAGAAATAATAGAAGAGTAATTATTTTCTCTGAAGAAAGTGGTAAAATCAGACTTATTTTATGCACATTCCATCAAACACATCCCACTACCCACTGTTTGTGGTAGACTGTTGCCTCCCAATATCTACACCACTGGGGAATCTCTTCCCACATTTTCTCTGGGTTTGACCATGTGATTTGGTTTTGGCCAAAAGGAATCATGGCATAAACAGAGATCTGGAGAGTGCCTACAAATTAGAGCTTGCTCTCTCTTGGTGCTGCTGGGAATTGTGTGACTTCCAACATGTGAGTAAGCCTGGAATATATGTTGCTCAATCATTCCCATCACTCCAGCTAATGACCAGCACCAACTGTCTGCAAGCACCAACCACCAGACATGGAAATAAGTTTATCCTAGACCAACTAGTCCATAGCCATCCTGTAAACTGATGACACCTAATGAATAGGCCCAGGTGAGACCAGCAGAAAAACCACCCAGCTGAACAAAGCCCAAATTGACAATCTTCAGACTCATGACCTAATAAATAATTGTTTAAAGTTTCTAAATTTGGGGGGTGATATGTTATGCAGCAAAAGCTAACTGGAATATTATTTTTCTCTTGGCTTATTTACATGTACTATGTGGCCAGAAGATAAAATTGATTGAATCCATAATAGCACACAATAAAGAAAAGCAAAAGGTGATTTCCAAAATTCTTAAATCACTTGTATACTACCTGTGACCCTTCTTAATTATATTTTCTCCAAAGAAGAGATTATATACATAAATATGAACCTGTAGATGAGTATTAAAAAAATACCCCAGTACCAGATGCTGTTTGTATCCTGCGCAGAATCCCTTTACTGGGCCAATGTACCCTACCCCTAGCTCCTCCTATAAGTGTTGGATAAAAGCCACTCAAAGATGCTGTCTTCTCTAAAGAACTGCCCTCAGCTACTTGAGAGCTCCCTTGCCTGAGAGATTATGTACTTCCCACCACCACCGCGAGTATCCATGCCTGATTGACAGGAGGTATGGAAGACCCCTTTGCCTCAATGTGGGGAAAATATGTGGTACAATTTATGCACCACAGCTCTTGAAGAATCAGTGAGAAGCTGGACTCCAGTTGAGGCCATATCCTTGCTTAACTCCTTCGCCTGCCCAATATTATTCTTCCCTCAATCCCTTTTTCCTGAGAGCACACCTTCAATAAACCACTGACATAAGAATTCCACTTCTGGTTCTATTTCATTGATGCCTTGAAAAAAGAAGATGAAAGCTGTGGTAATCAAATCACAAATTCAAAGCAAAGCTCAGGACCTAATTGTAAGGTCAGCAGAACTTCACTAACTTAAAAGATGGCTGAGTTCTCAGCCCTAGCAAGTCTCCTACATTAAAGACAGGGCCCTGACAGAAAAAGAATGGGATGCTAAATTAGATGGGAATATATGAAAAGATGTGCTTGAACCTTGACATCTCAGAATGTGCTAAAATGCTCTGGATGTGTGTAAATGGTCTACTCTCTCTTATGAGAGAATAACTTCCTGTTTCACTTGCTTGAAATCATGCATAGACCTAAAAAGGGGCAGATGCTTTATAAGACAAATCTCATCCTTCACAGGACCTGGCCACAGGGAAGTATACAATAGTATGGCTAGTTCTAATATGTTTCTGGGATGGCTTTTGGAAGCTTGAAATAGTGATAGTCCACATTAAGTAAAGTAGAATTGCTCAAATTTCTATGCCATATTCTAAAAATTGGGGGCTGTCAAAAGACTCAGAAAAATGGGGATATTGGAATGGATCTATTATATAATGTTAATGCATGTCAGCCCCACTCTGAGGTGGATTTGAATGAGTGTGGTGTGGAAAGATCCTTCCAATGAATATAAATTTTGGTAGTATAAGGGTCATATACTTTGTGTGCAGAGAGAGATGGTCGGAGGTAAGGATAAACATGGACTCATGGGCAGCAGCAGTGGCATAGCTTGTTGGTTAGGAGCATAGAAGGAACTAGATTGGATGTACAGTAGAAGGCATATGAATGGAACTGTGGAAGTGGGTATGAAAGGCATGTTATTGCCTACCAAAGAGAATTCAATACAGAAGAATCCCTGAAAAACCAAATGGACAAGATGATTTGTGTAATAGATGTCAGCTAATCTCTGTCCTCAGCCACCTAGTGTTTACACAATAGGCTTATAAACTGAGCAACCTTAGTGGTGGAAATAGAGGCTATGCATGAACTCAACAGCATGCACTTCTTTCTAAGATCCAGTGAAATGATGGGTATCATTTATGGTCTAGGGACAAGCTGTGGCAGTATGACCATGAATCTTCTTAATACTACTTTTCCCAGAGACTGTGACCATGTAGAATCCTGGAGAAATCATGTCCTGATGAAATAATCTTAATATAATTAACTTCATGAAAAAGCAAGTGGACCCAAGTGATCCCAAGAGTAGATTGAAATGTATACAGGCTGGCACACCCATCTTCCATCTCTGGGAGTACTGGTTGCTAACAGCTCTGTCTGCCCTCTTTTCCAGAGAATTGGCTTAGCCAAATGGGAACCACATCACCCAAGAAATTAAGGACCTCCCTACAGGGAGGGACAGCTGTAACCCCAAACTGACTAACATGGGAATACAAATCTCTGCTCACCTCCACTCTGCTGGCCAAATGTGAGATCAACTTAGTGGCAATTTACATTCCAGAGTTCCCCAGTGGCATTGAGTAAAGCTATTTTTCCAACGTATACCACATCTTTGCTTAGCAATTTCCCTTGTCCTATCCTGCTTCTATCCCTTTCTTCTGAGAGCATTCCTTCAAGAAACCACTTACACAAAAATTCTCATCTACGGTTCAGCTTCTAAGGAATCCAACCTAAGTTAATCATCTTTTGTATGTTATCTTTAAAGATTATGTCTTATGAAAGAAGAACAGTTATTTGTGTTTTTCTAAGAAATTCCACATCTAAAGATACTTTTCATGAGGACATTTTCATTGCTATATGATATTTATAATATTCTGTAGCATATTTTTTATTGAAAGCAACATATGTTCAGCTAAAACCTATATAGCATGTTACATAATTTTATCCAAGGGTATCATCATTATAAGTAACATTGAAAAATCATGGTTATTTGTTTTACATTCTGACAGCTAAAGTTATGAGGAATATGCTAAAATTTAGATGTTTAATTTATTGAATGACTTTCTTCCAAGAAACAGTGGTTAAAATTATCACTGGGAGACTTCGTAAGCTAAAATAGAGAATAGCACAGTATATTTAAAAGGAAAAATGAAAATAATTGATGTGTTCACTACATTAATTTACATATAATTATTTTACATTTCTAAGGAAGCAGTCTTGGTTCAGTGAAAGAGCAATGGAGTTTGAGTCAAGAGATTGTGATTCTAATCATAGCTCTGCCAATAACTGGGAATTTGACCAGACACTTAAGTACTATGAGCTTGAAGTTCTTCGGTTGTAAAAGGGGATAGTAATATATAATCCTTCATAAATGAAAGGGCTTTTACAAATTATACAAATTAATTAATTTAAATCACTATACCACTGCTGTTGTTTAGAAGGAAATTTAAATATCATTTATTCAATATAAGTATAAAAATCCCACCAAGGAGTCATTTTTGAGATGGACTCTGATGTCTGATTTCTTTGTCATGCTCAGCAGATTCATATAAAAATTTATTTAAATAATTTTTTTACTAACAATGAAACATTATTAGTTACACTCTACATATTTTTTATAGAACTTAATTGAGTAGATTTGTAAAAGACTTTGTTTAAACTTGCCTGAGACATCCAAAAGGCCACCAATGGCGTTATAACTCATGATCCCTGCATGAGGCTTTCGGGGTGCCATGTTATGAGCTGAAGCAAAGGTGGGCCAGCAAATCCCACTTCTACCACCTTTTACAAAAAAAAAAAAGTTAATGGAAATCGAGTATCATTCATATGAACACCAACATGAAAGTTCGAAATTTTTCACCTGTTGGAGGTCTAGGACTCCGATGTGCAGCAGTGAGTTCAATATTGGGATCATCATCAGTCAGGACATCAGAGCAATTAAATTTGGGGCTACTTCCAACAATTAATGAGCTCTAAAAATAAACCAAGTAATATAGCATTAATAACAGCTCTTCCTAAAAGACAACATAATAACGGAAAATACTGAATTCTACTGTAGTAAAACACAAACTACAAACTAGAGAAGTAGATCATTTGTTTAACAAAGTTGGAAAAGAAGTGACTGCTGCCCCAGCTAGAATGGCACACAAAGTGGGAAGGGGAAGACAGACACGTAAATAATGACATGTAATGACATGTTATGTTTCTGTGATGGAAATGGTAGGACAAAAAGCAGGAGTGTCATTACCACCTATGTTGGTTCAGGAAAAGCTTCATACAGGGAGTGAAAATTTAACTAACTGTTGCGAGATTAGCAGGTGATAAGCCAGAAGAGGTGAGGGAAGGGGGAGGAGAGATATGGATGAAGAATCTTTAGGCAGAGAGTACTGAAAGCCAAGGCAGGGAGGCGTGGACTAGATAGCGATCACTCTTATCAGTCCTTCAATAATGTTATCCTTCTCCGAGTTGCTTTCTTCATAGTGTGGCTATATTCATTTATTACCTTAATTTGTACTTTTTTACTGGAAATTTTGTGTGAGACAGCAGCTGGTGTGTAAATCATAGGAAAAATGGCCATTCCATTGTCAAGCAGGGTCACATTATAAATGTGCACACTCTCCGTGGTCTGCAATACAATTTGTAGGTTAGACAGTACTAAGGGCAATCATAAAAGAAAATAAACAATTGCTATCTTCAATCACATTTACCTGAAAATAAATTCCATAATCCCAGCATGTCCAGATGGTAAATCCCTGTATAAGAGAACACCCAGGAAGGCCATCTTGGTTCATATAGA
Organism: Avahi laniger; assembly: GCA_963575035.1. Taxonomy (NCBI): domain Eukaryota; kingdom Metazoa; phylum Chordata; class Mammalia; order Primates; family Indriidae; genus Avahi; species Avahi laniger. The sequence goes on along the minus strand of CAUYSK010051234.1, from coordinate 15,278 downwards.
TACCGTACAAACCTCCGTGGGCTTCATTGTCAAACCACTTTTCCGTGGAATTAGACTGGCCTTGTAAGGAAATATAGAAGCAAAGAATTCATATTACAATTCATGTCATAGAGTTTTAATAAGTGGTATCAGTTAAAGTTAACAAAATTCTTTAAAAAATTATATATATAAAATTCCGACATAAGTTTTAATGAGATGATCAAATATTTTTATGGCTTTGTCATTTATGATTTACTTTATTTGGTATTTACTCTTGTCTAGTTTGTCTCTCCATTCTTATTTAAAATAATTAGATCCTTATTTGCAAAAGTATTACATTATTTTATTTATTTATTTATTTTTATTTTTTTTATTTCAGCATATTATGGGGGTACAAATATCAAGTTACATATATTGTCTTTGTCCCACCCCAGTCAGAGCTTCAAGGGTGTCTATCCCCCAGATGGTAGGCACTGCACCCATTAGGTGTGTATATACCCGTCTCCTCCTCCCCATTCTCACCTAACGAAAGTTACTACTGTACATGCACTTAAGTGTTGGTCAGTTAAGTTAGTTAATACCAGTTTGATGGTGAGTACATGTGGTGCTTGTTTTTCCAGTCTTGTGGTACTTCACTTAGTAGAATGGGCTCCAGCTCTATCCAGGGTAATACAGAGGTGCTAGATCACCATTGTTTTTTGTGGCTGAGTAGAACTCCATGGTATACATATACCACATTTTATGAATCCACTCATGTATTTATGGGCACTTTGGTTGTTTCCACACCTTTGCAATTGTGAATTGTGCTGCTATAAGCATTCTAGTGCAGATGTCTGTTACGTTATTTTATCTGATTAAAGTAAACATGAATTTTATTAGAAACATCATGGGATTTGGATCCAAAAAAGCCTAAACCTGAAACTCAACGATACAACTTGCTGTCTGTGAAATGCTTCCCCAGCACATCTCTGTTGCTGGCTCCTTCTGGTCACCCCATTTTCAAGTTAAGTGTCACTTTCTTAAAAGGCCTTCCCTGACTCCCCGATTCAAAATAGTGCCTTGGTCACTTTACATTGCAGTTACAATTTCTTTCACTTGATATTTTATTATTATTTGTGAATTATCCACCTCTCCTCTCCTATTAGGATACGTGCTTCATGAGAGAAGACACTGTGTCCAGCTCATTCGCCATCATATTCCTGGAGTCTGGAAGGTTGCTCTTTAAGTATTGTTTGAATTGATGTATGCATGATCTTGGGAAAGTTATTTAACCTTTAGAACCTAAATTTTCTCATACATAAAAAGTTTTAATGCCTAATTCAGGATTGTTTCAGAATGAAATAGCCCATGTAAAGTGCCTTGCAAATGTCCTCAATAAATGGAAACTACTCTCATTAATACATAGCATAATTAAAGTAGATTTTAATGGAAGTTTTACTTATGTCCAAATCAGTTAAATGAACTTAATATTTCCCTCCCCAAATGCATAAATTGGAGAATTGCCTGTAAAGAGCAGCCCCACCTCCTAAATTGCACTTTGCACCAGTAGCACTCTTGTCTAAGAAATCTTATCTGATTTCTTCTATCTTGTGTTGATTTTCCCTTCTTGCTAGTCCTTTAGGTTTTACATTTTACTTATGATCTGCCTTGTTTTTATTTTTTTCCTCCATAAAAAGACGTTTACATATCTCTCCCTTGAACCCACCCAGAGAAGCCCCATGGACAAGTATGGCTCCACCCCTGGACCCAGCAAACAGCACAGTCCTTTCCCCAGCATCCCAGAGTCTTGTGTGGGAGATGGATTGGATAAGTTGATGCACGATTACAGGAACTTAAGTCCTCCATTCCTCTGTGATGTTTTATATTTCCATTGCTATAAATCCACAACTTCCTTAAAAACACTCAATTATTTAGGAATGTCAACATGGGTAAAAATGCATCACATGGCATTATGTATACATACTAGTAAATATTCATATTCAAAGATCATATTTTGATTTTTAAAACCCATAAGAACAACGTCATAGAAATTGTAAAGAAACTGTATATTTTAAAATTTTTAGTCAAACAAAAGCTACTTTAAGCTGTTGGGAACTAAAGTATTTAATAAGAGCATATATTAAGGAATCAGTTAAAGCTGTTGACAAAGTTGTTTTTATTCCTTCAACATGTATTTTGCACAAAAATAAAATTAGCTTAAATTCAATAATTTTTTTAATTGAAAGAAAAAATATTGATTCAAAGAATCTTAAAAATCACTAAACTTCCTGACTAGTACACTAAAAAAGTAGGAGAATTTTATGGTATATAAATTATACTGAACAAAGCTGTTAAAAAATAATTACACTGAGATTTAAAAAAATCAACTCTAGAAGGAATATACATTTTTCAGAGAAAGTCCCATTTCCTTTAACTTTCTTTAAGCTTTCAAGGGGTAAAATTTGCAGTTTTATTATTTATTTTACTTTTTTGATCTGGTAATGATTGACTTACACGGTTGAAAATCAAGAGGTTATAAAAATTCATATAATTATAAGTACCAAGTCTCTTATTCCTACTCTCCTTCTATGACTTTTTGTTTTCTTCCCTTTCTTCCACAAAACATATTATACACAAAACAGCATTATATATACTATTTTGCACCCTCCCGTTATCACTTAAGAATATCCTGGAGATTTCCCTGGATCCATACATAAAGCTCTTCTGTCTTCTTCTCTAGAGGAGCCCGGTGTTCCAGGCATTTGACTTTATACAACCAGTCTAACATGGCACATAGAAAGGTTTTCAGTTTTCTGCTAGTACGGACAATTCTGTGATAAATAACTTTGTTCACAAATAATTTTTTAAGTGTGTAAAAACAACTGTTAGCTACATTACTAGAAGTGGAAGTGTTGAGTCAAAGATAGATGCACTTGTGATTTTGGCGGACATTGTCAGATTCTCCTATGCAGAAGTCATATCATTTTGTCATTTGGGCCACAGTGTGTAGATGTTCCTTTTCCCTACAGCCTTGCCCAAAGAGTAGATCAGTTAGTTCTTAGTTTTTACTAGTCTAGTAGAGGGAAATGTATCTCAGAACTGTACTTTGACTTTTTTTATGCACGTAGATTTTAACATGCGAATAGTGAGCATTTATTCTTTTAAAGCAGAACTACAAAATACTGGCATATCGCTATCAGCATATACCTTATGATAAGAAGTATTATTTTTGTAAAAGTGGTAGTGGGACGAGGTATTCACTGTTTCACTACCAACCAAATCAAGAACTGGAGTTGTTGCTGACTTTTTGGATCATAATCTGGAAAAACAAAGTTTTCCTTAAAATTCTATCTATTTTTTTAGACCCAATGTTTTCCTGAAATGGTGTACCTTGCTGAGTTCTTTCAGTGTCCAGAAGAAAGAGATATCACATATTGAACTGACAATTATTTATTTCTAACAAATTTGAACAAGGTATTTCTTAGTTTTACTAATTCTATGTTAAAAGACTTACCTGAGCAAGGTTCACCATCAATGCGGTATCCTGCTCTTCCAAATCCAGCAACTACGTTATTCTGTAAGACTGTATTGGTTCCTCTATTGACCTAGTACAGTGTTAAAGAACACAGTTTGGGTTAGGCTATTACAAAATTACGCATTGAGAGCAAGTATACGACAACATACTTGTGAAAACCTTTAATTATTACTACACTCTCAGGAGGAAAAATGTAATTTAATTTAATTATTCACCCCATTCAAACTTATATTACAAATGAACTATTGAAATTACACCATGCTCTTGGTGTAAAACTATCACTAAGTACTACACCCTAGACTTCGTTAGAAAGCTGCATTAAGGAGATTGCTTTTTATTTGTCACAAAATCCACTGGATATGATTCAAAATTTACAAGCCATAGACCAAATTTCAGTATTGTAGCAAGGTTACAAGGATTTTATCACTCTTCTTAGTTATCTTTTGTCACCAAGTTGATTGCTTTATTATGAAAAAGACAACTAAGGGAATTAGAGTAGATCATAAGATTCAATGGAAGCATTAATTTGTTTAAATAAAATCTGCTATAATCACCAACAAGATCAGCGTGTTAGATAATTACTAAATAATTTTATTTTATGAGCCAAGTCAAAGTGGTAAAAAATGGAAGCATAGAGCACAGGTTTAGTTCTTGCCTGTGGTGTCAGCAAAATGATCAAAAGTCCCCATCATATTAAACACCTTTATTTTAAAAGATTATGATAAAAATACAGTCGAATGAAATTCATAAATGTAAATTAAGTACCTTTTTCTTTCAAAAGCTATACATAACTTTAAAGATTTGGAATTGACATTTGATTACATTTTAATATCTATAAATATATAATGAGAGAATATTTTTGCCTCATCAATGTATCCTAAATTTCAGTTTTCATATTTTATCATAAAATAATAATTAATAGTTACACAAAAACTCAATCCTTATTCCATCTTTCAAAGAGAACCACATTTAATTCTTTTTTGATCCTATGGTACAGGTAAATAAAAACAAAAGGAAGCTATTTTCTTCTCCAAGTCTTTCCTCTGTACTTTCTATTTTCTTGCTTGTAATTGCACTTTACATCTCAATAAACAGCCATAGTAATTGAAGAAACTTCATGGGAAACAAGAAGTTTCCAGTCAGCAACATGGGAGAAGTGTAAATAAGCTTACACATAGAATTGTAACAATTTTAGATGGGAAAGGGATTTGGAGATTCTATAGTCTATCATTCTAATTTTCCATATGAAGGTGGAGACTGAATCCAGAGTTAGGTAGTAACATGTGCAAAGCACTCAGTCGATTAGCAGCAGAGACCCTGAACCAGAACTCGAAAGTGATAAATAATATTAGAGAAAAAAAGAAATAAGAGAACTATTAGATGGCAACACAAAGAGAAAAAAAACAATTACTACTGGAGCTCACATCTTTTTAAAAGTTCATTCACTCCTTTATTTAGCTCTTTTTTTTTTATTTTCAGCATTATCTATCCAAGGAAGAAATAGCATTCAATAATATTTTGAGATTTACAATTTCTACAGAAAGTATGATTATAAATTATAACTTTGTATAATTATAAATGTGTTCTCACAACCTCAATCGCTGCATGCCAGAGAGTTGAACTTAAATCTTTTCTGTTCTGATAGGTTCCTGGCCAAACTGAAAGTGCAACCAAATTTCCTCGGACCCGGCTGGCATCCCCCCATATTCTCACGCCTGTAAAAGTAAAAATAAATAATGAAAATCCCCCCAATACATGTCAATTTGTAATGAATACTATGGGTGATGGCTTTCCTTTTTTTCTATAAAATCATTTTTCTAGTTTGAGCTTAACAAATGATCCTCTTAGAATTTAAAGTGAGTCCTCTGAACTCGCAATGAACTCTGCCTCTTTAATAGACTACCTGAATTAGGATCATCTGGGGTGCTTATTAAATATGTGGGTTCATAGGGTCTCCCTCCGATTTTAACAAACACACCTATCTATAGCTTTTATATACATTAAATAAGTTTCTATTACACTTTACACTGATATAAAAGATGTGAAACATACCTAAAATTATATACAATTTTTAATAAAATAACGTTTAAGCTAATCTTTGTGATTGAAATGTGAGGGGTATTTTTAAAGTCATAATAATTTAAATAGTGATTAGATAACTCACTTAAGAACATGGTCTGGTAATAATTCTTCCATGTTCTGGGGCTATAGTGTCCAATATGACAGCCATAGCCACCTGTGGCTATTTAGATGTAAATTAAGTACAATTAAAATTAAAAATTAAGTTCCTCAATCACAGTAGCCACAATTTAAATGCTCAGTAGTCACATGTGGCTTAGTAATTACTGTATTAGCACAGATATAAACCATTTCCATCCTCACAGAAAGATCAATTGGACAGCATGGCTCTAGAGTTTACAAACAAGATTGCCTGAGAAAGACATGTTATTTGGACCAAAATATTATTGTATTACCTTCCCCCACTGTAAAGTAAATGATGTTATCATCTATGTCCAATCCATCTGTCCCAAACACACCAATTGCTGGGGAGAAGCTATGGTGAAAGGCACAGCCTCGGACATAAGATGCTCCATGTTCTTGAGTCTATAAAACATTGGGATTCAGTGAATATTTATAAAAGATAACAAAACTAAAATACATGTAAAGAAAAAAATTTGAAGGAGGTGATTTTCAGTAAATAAACCTTGATTGATACTCAATTTATTGTAAATGATCCTCTTTGGTAAAAAAAAAATACTCAATTTACTTTTCCTTAAAGGAAGATGATTTTCCAATAGGTCTTTTAATCCTGGGAAATTTTCATATATCTTGAATTTCTTATTAAATAAAACACATATCCTTACTTTAAATGCTGATAAAAATTTCTCAAGTGCTTTTCTATGCATTTATATTTCTATTATTACCTATAAAATGCTAAGTTGCTAAAAATTATTTTTCAAAATAGTTTACTATATGACAAGGTGGGATTTTTTTAATTACAAAAAGTAATACTCTACGCAAGGGGTTACAATTCAAAAGTCTACAGGAACCAATCAGTAACCAGGTTAGGAGTTTCAACTTTAAATCTACAAGATTATTTTTTATTTCTACTAAAAAATATGCTTTCTCTCATTTTTCTTAAATCACTAGACTTCTCCACATATTTATTTTCCTACTTTTAACAGAGGCATATCTTTATATAATCATACTTTTCATGTGGGAAATTTAAGTAATATTGACTTTGTTTAATAGAAACTGTTTGAAAAGATATTTTTGGCCATGGTAAAATAAAGTAGCAATGTGAACCACTATTACAGCTTTAATTCTTTCACCTTTTGTACTACTTTTCCTGTGGTTTTTACTGACCTTAAATAAATGCACAATGCAGATAAAAGCAAACGCTGCTGTGAGTCTAAAAAAGTTAATGGGAAATATACTCATGAAAATTTTATTGTATTAGATTATAGTTTTAGGTATTTAAGATGTAGCTATTTAAGTCAAATGAAAATAAAAATAAAAACATTTTGCATATTTTTAATAAACACAAAAATTAAAAATAAAGTACAAACCTGCCCTAGATTAAGAAATGTTACAGCATATCTTGGATCTGTGCTATCCCTGAAACCTTCTTGACCACTGTGATAAAATTCCACATTACTTATTCTTGCATTTCCTAGGAGAGGAAAAGATTAAATTTTTCTTTTCTTACAACAGTTGGAATCAAACATTTTTGAAAAGTTGCATAAAGTTGTTCAAATTTTTTCATGAAAACTTCATTAGTTTTTCTTTGCTTCTTTAATCCAGAAAGGCAATATTTATCAAGCCCTTTTTTTATTGTTCTCCCCAAAGAATGTTTTTAGACATCTTTTTTCCTAATTGCCTCCCTTCCCTATAACATTTTAATAACACAGATATAGCATATATTTGTTAATATGCAGTAGCCCTTTGGAGGACCACAAACCCTTATAATATTTAAAATGTTTTGTCCCCCAAGACCCAAGTGTCACCCCTTTGGGGGTAATATTGCTCCGTTCAGAATGCATAAGGCATGAGATATAATTTACCTAACATTTCTGTTAGCAGATTGCCCAATAGGTAGAAGTTATAGTGGAATAGCTGTTCACTCGATATAAAGATTTTCTAAAATTAGAACTGTTGCAAAGTGGAACAGGCAATATTGTGAATAAGTAAGGGCCTACAGAAACAGTTCAAAGCAAGAGTTGATCTAATCCTGCTACCCAGCTTATGGGATAAAAATATCTTCTTCCAATAAAACGATAGGATTACTTGGAGGAATGACTGATTCCCAATCTCAGAAAAAAAATTACAATACGTGCTTACCATATCAGAAAGTGAAGAGGCTTAAAAAACTAAGTTAAAAGGACAGGCATCAAGATGAAAAAGTTCTGCATGCCAAATGGAGTATTTTGAGTATCAGTTAGTTTAACAACCACTGTGGAGTGGAACATATCAAATATATTTAAATCCATAAGCTTATATTGATACTAATAATAAAACAAAATAAGTAAAAACTCTCTGGCACTTTTGGAGGATGCTTGGGAACCAACTCATTATTTTGAAAACTAGTCAATATGGGGAAAGAATCAAGCATTTTTTTCTTGCATTTTCCATATGAACTTTCCTTCAGGATAGTCAAATGGTTGTTTAGGGGAGCTTCTCTTTGTAGATGTAGTCTAAATTACAGATGAGAAGGGAATGGTAGAATTAAAATACCACCATTTTAAACCTCAGTGATTTAATGGACGGGGCTATAATCATTAATTGCTGCTGACATCATAAAAAGAGAAACAATCGTATACTATGTGCCTACTAAAGAAAAAATATACCACCAACTGGAGAATTCTTACCTAAAAATTGAGCCTTCTGATCAAGGTTCTAGCTTTAAACTACCCATGCATAGGAAATATAGAGAGACAGGAATAAGTTAAATTCCAGGGATGCAATCACTAAATGCTACACTGTTAGAAACTCTAGAGGATAGATGACCAGCTTCTTTTATAAATAAATTGCAAAGAAAGAGAAATGTATCAGAGTAATTTAAGATTCAAAACCAGTTGCAATGTGGATCTTATTTAGATCCTGATTTGAACAAAGAGAGTGCAAAACAAGAAAGAAAGGAAATGAAAAAGCTGGAGAAATTTGAACTATCATTCGATAAGGAATTTTTTAGGTTTGATACTTGTAGACGTTTTCTAAAAAGTCTTAGAGTTGCATACTGAAATATTTCTAGATGAAGTAATATGTGGTTGCTTCAATACAACCCAGGACTTGAAAAGAGTGGATGGAGGTATAGGTGAAACAAATTTGGCCAAAGTTGGTTATTGTTGAAGCTGGTGATAGGTACACTGGGATTCGTTGTTATATAGTTTTCTCTATTTTTGTTGTATGTTTGAAACATTCCTTAAAACAAGAGCAGAGCGGTCGGGCACGGTGGCTCACACCTGTAATCCTAGCACTCTGGGAGGCCGAGGCAGGTGGATCGTTTAAGCTCAGGAGTTTGAGACCAGCCTGAGCAAGAGCGAGACCCCATCTCTACTAAAAATAGAAAGAAATTAGCTGGGCGGCTAAAAATATACAGAAAAAATTAGCCGGGTATGGTGGCGCATGCCTGTAAACCCAGCTACTTGGGAGGCTGAGGCAGAAGGATCGCTTGAGCCCAGGAGTTTGAGGTTGCTGTGAGATAGGCTGATGCCACAGCACTCTACTCAGGGCAGTAGAGAGAGACTCTGTCTCAAAAAAAAAAAGAGCAGAGCAACAGATGATCCGTTGTACTTGTTATAAAATAATTTTTGTTTGAGTGAAAGGCTAGTATTACATAAGGTCATGTTAATGTAATAATTCTTATTGTTTATGAAGATAAAATAGCAATAATTTTAGGGAATTTACTTCGGAAGGCAATTGCCCGGGTTACATAATCACTCTTAAAGCTGTATTTTTCAATATAATCCTGTTAAGAAGTGAGAATTACATAAGAATCAATAAAAAATGGAAGAGACCACGTTATACTTCATTTAAAAAAATAAATCAAATTTATACCAACCTTTAAATGTTATCATATTTTCAGTAAAAGAGCCAACCAGGACTCGTGCACCAAAGGAGTCCTCGGACCAACCTGGGTAATCCTCACCAACTATTTTGATGTTCCTAGTCAGTATCCCAACATCAGCTGCTAATGTGTAGCTCTGCCCTGTTTCAGGGACGTGGTACCTTTCAGCTGCAATGGAAGGACAGCTAGGTTATTGCCAATGCTGAGAAATACTTGTCTTTATTACTATACTTTCTTTGCAGTTCATAGGCTAAACAACTTTCTAATATGCCAAAAATCGCAAAAATGCATGAATTTATTAGATTTACATGCTTAAACATACATGGATGGCAGATTGATATTGTGATGTTCTTTTATTTACAAACTGAAATAGAACCAAAAATATTTCATCTATTTACAACAAAAAGCTTATGATAATCAGCAATTATAAATTTATTACTTAAAAAATCTTGACAGTAGCCCACAATTACTTCAAATTATACATGTAAACACTTGAAAGGCAAATTTAGAAGCATATTCTAATTTTAATAGATGAAGAAATGAGGTAGAGGTTAGCAAAAGAATTTGCCCAAGGCCCTGAGGAAAATCGGCAACATATAGATATTATTTCTTCTGACACCTAAACCTTGGTGTGCTCTACTTTTCCTGTGGCATATTTTGTATCAACCACAACACTTTATAAATAGGTAAAAGCATATAAAAAACAATCTGTACATTTGCATCTTAACAATTTGTAAAGCATAAGCTAAATTGCAAACTACATTTCCAGAAATCTTATTCAAACTTTTTTTTTATTATTATTATTCCAAGGTATTGTGAGGGTACAAACATTCTAGTTACATTTTATGTCTTTGCCTCACACAAATGCAAGTTAAAGGCGTGAAGGCAAACAGGTGCATTTCGAACAGAGAGAAATTTTTGATATTCTAAATGAAAGAATCTATAATGTCCAACTTCAAAAACCAATTGTTTTACAACTACTTTCAATTAAAGGTTTTCCAATAAAACTTTTCCTTTTGATTTAAAGAAAATCATATGATATAGAATTACAGACACATGTGCTTCTACCAAAATACTGCTTTAAAAAGTTCTTTTAAGTTTCTTTTTCATACAGGTCAAATGTCCACCAGTCTATCCTGCTGCCTGACAGCTGGAGTTCCTACGAGCATCAGAAGCACCTGAAAGGCTTTTCTATCTTTACATTCCTGTCTGCTCCCAATTCCTGAGATTCAGATGAAGGTAGCCTGTCAGATGGGGCAAGTCTGGGGTGCTGGGAAGGCCCTGTTCCTATCAGTGGAAAATCATCTTCGGAGGATGCTTAGTCCTTCTCTCCTTGAGAATTATAGTTTTATCATTTCATTGTAGCTTGTCTAAATGCATTTACAGCAAGGAATGTCCATGAAACAAAGTGAACAGAGCTTTGGGATCAAGTATTCTCCAACTTCAGTGGTGCACAAGAATCACCTAGAAGTTTGCTCAGAAGAGAAAGTGCCAAACCTTATCCTATAAAATATCATACAGTTGGCCTTTGCTGAATGAATGAACGCATACAGGAGCGACAACTGGTAGCCAACACATGAATAGTAGCACCCCTGGGGTATCAGTGCCAATCTGAAAGAAATACTCCTCTAAAATATTTGTGAGATGTTTTATCAAAAAATTATAATTGCAGAGTAAATATGAATTATGAACAGATTATTTTATAAAATATCTTACAAGACATTTTACTTACATTTCTTTTTGGTTAAACAGCAGCCACTTACCAAGGTGAGTGTAGGAAAGGCTATCATTGAGAATGAGAATTTTGTGATCATGCAGGATTTTAACAATACTTCTTGTTTCTGTCTGGTGGAAATCATAGCTGGTAGTTGTTATCACAATCTCTTCTCCTTCCTTAGAAAAATTCAAGTGCCAAATTTAAGAACAATTTAAAAACTAGATTTATTTTTTATAACATTATTAAATAATTCAAATTTAATTTATATCTGATTACCAATCATGGTATTACCAGAAATAAAAAACAAATGGTACATTTAGGTCTCTAAAAATAAATATCCTCTGTTTGATATTAAAAATTCTAAATTTTGAATTATTTCAGCATTTCCTTAATTTTTATTCAGAAATTTATTAAAATCACAGCAATATATATGTTTTTAAAAATCAAAGACATTAAAGCAAATATACTCAGATTTTTATTAAAAACTGGTCAGGACAATATTCTTAAGACTTGAAAAAATTTCCCTAGGTGTTTTTTTCCTTTTTTTTTATACAGTTAACTATAATTTGCTATCCCTGAAAGGTGGAAAAGACTGAGGAAAGTTAAGGGGCAAGGCTAAGTCCTAGAACTCTGTAAGTGCTAAGCTCCTTGTCATTCAAGTCTCTGCTCAAATATGCTCTTGAGAAAGGCTTTCTCTGGACATCGGATTTAATGTTATCTGCCACCTTCTATCATTACAGTCTCTATCACACTACCTGTTTTATTTCCTTCATCATGTGCATTATAATCTAAAATTAATGTAAATTTATTTGTTCATTTAACATCTGCTTCTCCCACTCCAATGCAAGTTTCATGATAGCTTGGACAAACTTCTTCACTACTGAATCTTCAATGCCTTAGAAAATATGTGATACTTGTTTAAATATTACTTGGATAAATAATTTGCAGAAAATATTAATTGGATAAATAATAGGAATATTGAAATCACTTAATTACTTTCTTTAAAAAGTAATCACACCCAAGCTATCACAAATAAGAATATATTGTAAGTAGATCATAATACTTCCCCATAAACCCTCCTTCTATTTACCAATTTTAAACTGCACTAAGAGAGCGAACCCATATGTTTGGATGATTTGCATTAATTTGCTCAGACTAAGGCTCTCTTTGTTCTAATTCTAAAGCTCATTCTCACCAGAAGGGAACTGGCTGAGATCTGAGAGCTTGGAAACAGAATCCAGTCATTTCTCAGATCCTTTGGCATTCAAAAGAGTATTTGTAAAACATGTGGACTCTATGGTCTGCATATAATTTATGAATGTGGTAGAGATGGGAATTGCCACCATTTATATCTTACCAAAATCTCTCATTTAACACAGGCATTATTTGGATATCACTGGGCATCAGGATTTGTTTTCTTTCCAAATCCTTAACATGTAAAATCACAAATTAGAAGTGAAGAGGTAAACAAAGTAACAATGAAATGTATTTAAAATAATTCCATTTTATATTTTGCAAGAAATTATAATAAATATTTTTAACCAGAAACTTTCATATTTTTCTTTTTTGACATATATATATGTATATATGTATATATATAATGTTCTTTATATATTCTGAAGGACCTTTGAGACCGCAATTTTTAAATGCCTGCTATCAGGTCAGCCTTTGCAAGCTGATTGTAAAACACACATCTCTCATCTGGTTAATCCCATGATGAAATAAATGTCTATGAGAGTAGGAAAGAAATCTTTTTCATCTGACCCACTGTGTGTATTCCTTTTCCACCAAATAATATTTTCTCTACCTGCCAATCCACAGCATCCATCAGAGATAGGACTTTGGAACCTGCCTCTGCAGTTTCTGATAGTTTAGTTTTATATATCGAATGTGGAATTCCATGAAGATCCAGCTCACCAAACACGCCTGAAAGAGAAAAACACACTCCTATTTATTCACCCCACAGGACTGAGTTAGTTGCTAGTATAAAATGAAACTTTTCATTGGTATATTTTAATAAGTGATTGAACATTTGAGAATGAATGGAATGAGTTGGAGTTATCTACTCAGAGCTGTGAAAGACGACTTTGACCTTTGGACCTACTTCCAGGAATCTGGTTCGTAGAAATTAAAGCCAGTATGCAGGAGTACATGGACGATGATGTTTACTATGGTGATATTTGGAAATATTAGAAGACTGGAATTAATCCAAATGTACATCAATAGGAAAAGAATGGAATAAATTTTAATATATTAATACAGAGGAGAAATAACACTATGAAAAAGAAGAGTGTTATCTATAAGTTTTGATCTGGAAAGATTTTCATAATATGTTAGCTAAGAAAAGAAAACTGCACAATAGTGTATTTAGTTTGACCATGTTTTAATAAAAGGAACAATAATACCACCACAAATCAGTATATGGAATATGAATATAGGCATAGATGGAAAACATGGGAAGACACGTAAAAATTGTTATCTAATGGTAGTTTCCTTAAGGAAGATAAAATTGGAAAGATGTATATTTCTAAGAAATATTTTCTTGATATTGTTCTGTGTGGTTTGAAATGTTACTTTTGAAATAAAAAGCAAACACATAAAACAATTTTTTTTTAAGATTGAATTTGCCTCAGGACATTTGCCAGTGGTGAACTGACTAATTCAAGCTGGAGCCATTTATTTTTCCCCTTATTTACTGAGTGTCAGTTTTAGAAATTGTACAGTGGAGCAGTTGTGGCACATGTTTATATCCGTCTCCTAAATAAATATGCTATAGTTATAATAAAAGTAGTTATCACTTGTGACTAAATTAAACTCTTTCAGGTTGTTTGCATTCTGGGCTTAAACAGGAATATGCACAATATACCAATGCAAATGAAAATTAAATCTCAGCAACAGCTGTGATTGAATAATCGATGGCAGAGTCAACTGATCCACAGATTATTTATTAATATTGTAAATGGAATAATGTGCAGGAAAGTTATTTTTTAAGGGAAAAGCACTATAATATGAAAAGTATTATTGCTTATGTAAAGGAAAGATTATGAAGAAAACCAGACTGAAGAAATAATATACATATGGAGAGATCTGTTAATGTTAATTTTGTAATAAGTTACATTTTGGTTTAAAATACATGCATTTATATCTATTTTTATCTGGTATAATGTGATATAATTTAATTTTTAAAAATCTCTACTTTTATAACCCTTTACTATACATAAATGTCTGTAAAATCTACTGATACCATAACATCATGAACTGATAAGTACTTTAGTGCTGTATATTTTAAAGTAGATTCTCAAAACTGATATGACATTTTTGGTATCTGGAGATACATACCCAAGACTTTTGCCCCTTGATTTGGTCCTTCTGGAAGAGCCCATTCTGGGGTAGAATGATTTCCTCTAAGAACAATTTTTAATTCTCCTTTAAAAGGGTCATCTTCCCAGCCACCGATTAATCTACCTCCCTACAGTGAAATAGAAAATTGTTAATACTTAAAAATTGAGCGGAAAAGAAAATCCCCCATAAAAAGGAGTTAAGAAGTCACTAGCAGCCTCCCCTAGTAAAAAGGAATGAGTTTTGCTATATAAAGAACAGTATTGTAATTGGAAGTGACTTTAATTTAACCCATTTACTTTGGGATAGGCATTTTAAATGATTCCAAGGTCACATTCAATATCTATTTACTGTCAGAACTGGATCTAAAACTGTGATCTCATAAAACCTAAAGCAGTGGTGTTTGAACAGCTCATATTGTATTTGAATGTAGGATGCCATATACAAAATACACTCTTCAGGCTGGGGGCGGTGGCTCATGCCTGTAATCCTAGCACTCTGGGAGGCCGAGGCGGGCAGATTGTTCTGAGCTCAGGAGTTCGAGACCAGCCTGAGCAAGAGCGAGACCCCGTCTCTACCAAAAATAGAAAGAAATTAATTGGACAGCTAAAAATATATATAGAAAAAATTAGCTGGGCATGGTGGCTCATGCCTGTAGTCCC
>CAUYSK010051233.1:0-11371 GCA_963575035.1 Avahi laniger | reverse complement strand
CCTTGGGCTTGTTGCCAGCAGGGATAACACTCCTTCTCTCCCTTCTAATTAGCTACTGCCTTTGGCTGTTTTGACTGGGTCTGTGCAACCCACTTTGTTTCTGAACAGAACAGCTCTACCTAAGGGCGTCCATCAGTGAAGCAGGCAGTGGCCGCTCAGCAGCTATGTGATTCTCAGCGTCACATGCTGGCTCCTGCCATGTCCTGAGGAAGGAAAAAGCCAGGCACTGGGCCACTGGTCTGCAGAAGGCAGGTCTTAGAGTCACAGGGCAGTTGACAGAGAGGGCACGCTGAGCCTCATGGCTGGCCCCAGTCCATCTGCCCTGCATTGCAGGAGACACTGCTACAGTTCTGTGGCAAGGACACAGGTCTGAGTTTGCAGATCTGAGTTCAGATCATGCCTCTGCTCCATCCTTCACTAGGCTCTCTGAGCCTCACTTTTCTTGTCTGTAAAATGGAGGGAATATTACCTGACTTAGGGGGCAGACATGGGGACAAAAAGAGTTGCTATAGGAAAAGCACCTGTACAGTTGGTGGCACCTGGTGAGTGCCTGGCAAATGTTACTTCTTTATTCCCCTTCCCCTTTGCCCAAACTCTCAATGCAAACTACACTCAAACCAAAGGAATGTGCTCACATTCATACATTTTCTGGCTGAAATGCCTTGATTTTTCTTCTCCACCAGGAGAATTCTTAGTCATCCTTAAAAACCCACCCTCAAATGCCATAGCTTCCATGAAGTCTTCTCTAACCATTTAATCCCCTTTCCCTGATGGGATTAGTCTCTCCCTTCACAGGCTCCTATCTTAGTCAAGGCTCTTCAGTGTCCAGAGGCAGCTCCAATGAAGGGTATTTAATAATGTCTGTTGCTACCTTTCATGGAAATTGTCACAACTTGATTTCCTGGGTACCAGGCATGGGAAGCCAAAGGAATCAAGACAGGGCTCCTGTCTTCTTCTTCCTCATGTGGACCTTGTCTCTGCTTCTCACAACAGATTTTCTGAACTCATTTGTCATTGTGCATGTGGTTGAAAGTGGCATCCACAGTCCTAACTGCACATGGCCCTTTGGTGTGAATAAAATGAAAGACAGCTGTGAAGATGACCAGGGATACTTCCCTGAGCCACTCAGTATGGCCAAAGGAGGGCCATCACATAACCAGTATGCAATGTCGTACCTTCAGTAAAGGGCGTGTGGGAGCAGTTCCCAGAGAAGGAGCAGGCACACAATTCACCACACCTGCTAGACTTCCCAGGGGGCTCTCAGCACACTGCCATCATGGCCTCGGCATGGAGCACAAGGCTTCAGATCCACTGTCTATCTGCCTTTCCCACCAGAGAGCAAGTTCTTCTTTGTTGCTGCAGCTTGTGGAACAAGCTGGAACAGGGCAGGTGGCAGTGCTGCATAGAATGACTGCAGGAAAAGAGACAATGAAAAAACAAGGGTTGTTGTTCTCCATGATGCTGCCCTGTTAGAATATGTTTCAAATTCCTTATTCCTGTATTTCCATTATCCAGAGAGAACTATCGCTCATGATTCATCTTAAATCTGTGTCCACTCACATCACCATCTGTCCACCCCACCACTTACTCATCCATTCATACATTCTCTTTCCCTTTTTCTTACAGATCTTCACAATTTTTCTTTCCTCCATCCCTCTTACCATTTATTTAACAATCCATCCATCCATCCATCATATCCATCCATTACATCCAGCCATCCATCAATTCATCATATCCATCCGTCACATCCATCCATCCATCCATCCATCATATCCATCCATCCATCCATCCATCATATCCATTCATCACATCCATCCATCCATCCATCATGTTTCCTTGGCTCTTGTTCCATCTACTTATGCCTAATAGAATCCAAGTCTACAGCAAAGCATCCTCAGCTTCCCTGGAGATGATGTCACATACTTCCTGAAAAGACTCAACTTCCCAGTGAAGCATCAAGTAGAATCCACCATTTACTTCCAGTTTTCCTGCACAACACTACTGAAATACACACACACACACCTCTGCCAGGGATTGTTGCCCTTACTGGGTGCTGGAGAGTTGTCAAGCTCTTGCTGGCACCACAACTGCCTCTTCTGTTCCCATCCCTGCCTGGAGCCCCTGAGGAGCCAAAGCTGCACAGCAGTGCATGGCAATCTGGGGTCCCAAAGCAGTCATGTTTGTGGTTGTGGTCGTTTCAGTGCAGGTGACAAATATCAAGACAAAATTCAGGGGTGAGGTGGGATGAGGAGCAGAGACATCCTGAGGGTGTGGGGCATAGCAGGCATCAAAAACCATCAGCCAAATTAAGTCATGAATGAGTGGAGAGCTTAGGTCTTGTGACACCCCAGAATAGATGTACCTGCTGCCCCAGGCTGAATTCAACCACGCCAGCTCTCCTGGAGAGCATTTTCTGGGTGATTGTTCTGCCTTTGCTTCCCCCAGCTGGGGAGGGACTGGGAGGCGGAGGTGTCTATTTTTGTATCTCCTAGAGCTGCAGGGGAGCAGGGAAGCAGCCCGCTGGCTGCCAGTACCTAGGCAGTGTCAGGCGGCTGATGAGGGGAGGAGGGGATAATGAGGGCTGCCACCTTGGTCTCTGACACTGCCCAAAAAACGCCCTTAGCAGCATCATGGGCAGCAGGCTCAGCTACTGTCACTCAAACCCAGACATCAGAACCCACAGAGGAAACAGCACAGGCTGAGCCGATACCAATCCCGTTATTATATATAAGTGCTATAGATATAATACATACACATACACATATACGTGCAGACAAACATAATTATTTAATCTTGGTGGTTGCCCAGCAACAGAAATCCCTATAATTGGGGAATTCCCCCCTTTAGAAGACAGAACTAAAAATGTCAGAGAAGTTCTTTCCCGGCTCCCTTTGCAGTTTGAGCGAGGTCACATGACAAGGCTCCTCCAATCAGATCCCAAGGGAAGTGGTTCTCCTTGCCCAGCCTATTCTGGGGATGGTGGTGTTGGTGGCAGCAGAGGCTGGAACACGCCCGCCTGGTGTCCATGGGAAAGGAGGGGTCAGGGGTCCGCTGCAGCCTGCAGGCTCCAATGGTGGTGGTAAGGGTGGTGCAAGCTGTGGGGTGCAGGATTTGGTGGAGGAGGCCGGGCTACTTCACCAGGAGGTGGATTTGGAGCACCGGTCCTGGTGCCACGGCCCCGAGCCTGGCTCCTAACCCTCCCAGTGATTCTGCAAATAACTCTCATCATTTTTAGTAGATTTATTGAGACAGAATCCTCATATTCGCTTGCTTTTAAGTGTAAAATTAAAAGAACTTTAGTAAATTTCCAGAGCTGTGCAGCCTTTAGCACAAGCCAATTTTAGAATACTTCCATCACCCCAACAAGAAACCTCGGCCCCATTTCTAGCTTACACCTCCCAGCCCCAGGCAAGCACGAATCTTTGTCTCTCTGTGCCTTTCCTTGACATTTCATATAATGGAGCCATGCAGTATATGATCTTCCGTGTCTGGCTTCTTCACTTAGTATAACATTTCAAGATTCGTTCATGTTGTAGCATGCATCCGTACCGTGGTCTGTTCCTTTAGATGGCTGAATGCATTCTATTGTGTGAATGTATTTATCCATTGTTTATCCATTCACCAGCTGATGGGCATTTGGGTTCTCTCCAGTTTGGGGCAGGTTTCCGGGGCTCTTCTACCACGGGGACTCTACAGGTCTAGAAATTTCTTTCTCATCCCTCCATCCAGTAAATGTCTAATTAATGCACAGATCTTGGCTGACCTGCCACCTCCTCAGGGAAGCTTCCTCTCCCAGGGGTAGGCCAAGAGCCTTTGTGTCCAGGCACTGCCAGGCCTCACCTGCCCCCTTCAGAGCTGATCTCAGTTTGTCATTCGCATTCAGCTCTGATTATTTAATCAACGGCCCTTCCTCTTCCTCTTCTGCTAGACTTCAAGATCATGAAGACAAGGACGGCATCTGGCTTTTCTTCACCACCGACTTCTCAGTTCTCTGGGCAGAGACTGGCACACAGCAGGTGCTCACTAAACACCTGCTTACCAGATGCATAAACAAGAGCTACTGCTTAAGAAGCACCTACTGTGTGCCAAGCACTGTGCCACATACTTAAGTGCATGAACTAATCCAGTCCTCCCCAAGTCCCAGCTTGGTCCTCCTCACAAGAATAACACAACTGCAGCCCAGCGAGGCAAGTGGCCAGCCCAGAGTTTCATGGCCAGTCGGTGGCAGGGCCATAGCTCAAGCCCACGTGTCTCTGAGCTTTAATCACCTCACTTCTGTGCTCCTAAATTACAAGCCACTTTCAGCACTGCTGTGGCGCTAATCCGTCTGTACTGTGCTTGTCCACTTAGGCACCTCCCTCCCATGCCCGTGAGCTCTTGAGAGTGGACATCCTCACTTGTGTCCCCATATCCTCCCAACACAAAGCCTAAGGACGCCCTACCAGACCAATGATGCATGAGGAAAAGCGAAAGCAGATACGGCCCAGACTCAGGCTCATCAATACTTGTCAATTGATGGAGCCCAGCGGGTGCCCAGAGCTATTTGCTACACGAAGGTCTGCAGGAGAGAAGCACAGAGCTCCCCCGAACTCAGCGTCTGCATTTCTAGTGGATTGATTGGGGTCCCCGCGGGGTGAGCTGGGCTCTGTGCTGCTGCCTGTGGCAGCAAAGCTGCTCAGAGGTCTCTGCCCTCCCACACTGACGCACAGTGGCCTGGGTGCCCTGCCCGTGTCTAAATATCTCTAAAGACCAGCAAAGAGCAGGGCAGACACCACAGCAGCGCTGGTTGAATAATACAATTAGCCCTTTAATGAGGAGCTTGGGGAGCATCCCCCCGCACTGTGGGCCCAGGACCCCAATCACAGTGATTATGAATTACTAATCCCCTTCCAAGGTCTCGAGTTCTCACCAAACGCAGCCACAGCAGATCAGAGCCGCTCAGCACTTCTTGCCAGATTCTTTCTAAATCAATAGATGCGTAGCTGTTGGGAAGAAACAAATCAGGGTGAGCTGAGGCTGCAGGGAAGGCCCAGTGCATGGAAACCAATCGATCAGGAGGCCTGCACGGATGAGGCCGTCCATTCATTCTGATCGATAAGCGCGCCCTGGGCTGGGAAGGACTCACCCGCCCTCCAAGTATTGCGTGATCGTCAGACCCAGATACGGGGTAGAAACAGTCTGTCTGCTTTTGGCCAGTTGCACACCAGGGACTGATCCTGGACAGGCCCGGGTTTGAATCTGGCTCTGTCATTCCCCAAACAGAGTGGCCTTGGGCAAGTCTTGTCACTTCTTGGAACCTCCATTTGGACAATTGTATTGGCCTGGGTGGGGCTGGAGGGGGCGGGGTAGAAGCTGGGCCTGCAGGGCCTGGAAAGCAGCGCTCAAGGTTTGGGTCTCTGCTTTAGGAGCGGTGGGAGCCTCTGAGGGGCCTTAAACAGCAGGAGGACGGGAGGGTTTTGCATTTCAAACAGATCACTCAGGGTCTTTATCTCAGCCCTGTGTGGGTTGTGGGGACAAAACGGGAAAATGCTGCTGAGAGCTCAGGCCAGTGATGGCTCAGAGCCCAGAGGCTCTGGACAGATGGCTGTAGCCCCGCCCATCGCAGCAGCCCCGCCCATCACAGCAGCCCCGCCCATCGCAGCAGCCCCGCCCATCACAGCAGTCCCACCCACGTCAGTGGCCCCGCCCATCGCAGCAGCAGGGACCCTCTCCAGCCCATCACAGTGGGGGGTGGGGGAGCTAAGCACATTGCACATATTCTCACTGCGTTCTTACGGCATCCACTGAGGTGAGTGTTATTACAACCTGGTGTTACAGGAGGAGAAACTGAGGCTCCGAGAGGTTATTGACTCATATCTGTTAGACCACAAAACCCTAGAGTGGGAGGGACCTTAGGGACTATCTCACAGAGGGGGGAAACTGAGGCATGGAGCAGGGCAGTGGCTTGTCTGCAGTAAACTGTCCATTACACTTGAAGACCAAGCCATCTTCAAGGGCTGGAGATACAGAAACAAACCAGACATGGCCTCTACCCCGAGGAACCTCCCAGTTACTGGGGGTGGGTGTTGGTGGGGGCTCTGACAAAACTGCGTTTTGATGTTGACCACGAAATGGGCGGGAAGGGAAGCGTGCGGAAGGCGCAGACACAATGCAGAGGAGGGGGATGAAATCCATGCAAGTTGGGGTGATCAGGGAGGCTTCTGGGAGGAGGAGGCAGCATCAGGAGGGAGGTCGCATCCCCTGCCTGCCCTCCCAGGGCTCCTCATGCTTCTCTCCAACTGCCTCGTAAATGGTGGTGGCAGTAGTGGAGGATGTGTGAAGCCAGTTTCTGTGACAAGTTACCGAAATCCAGCTGAAAAAGCACCTAAACACAGACGCCCAGGATCCGTCACAGCAGCCCGTTTACAATCGTGAAAATCAGAAACCTGAAATATCCACGGGAAGGAGAGGGTTAAAGAAACTATGGAGATTTTGTACAAGGCAATCTAGGCACCTGTTAAAAGGAACACAGTGATGGCATTGGGGGCTGGAGAGAGGGGGATGTGTAAACTCAGTGGTGCTTTGTCCTGAGCGAAGGGCCTGGGTTTACCTAGCTGGGCTGAGAGAGGGGCAACCACTTGTCACTGAGCTCTGCTGGGTCCACCCTCCTCCCCACCCCCACATTCCTGTCTTTCCCCTGGGTCCTGGGCCTTGCCACATGGATGCTACACACCTGTGGGCCTTCTCCTGGCTCCACCTGAGGCAATGGCATTCATTTATTCACTCATTGATTCACTCTGTCATCCATTCATTTACTGAGCACCTATTTATGTGCCAGGCACCAGGCTGAACACAAGGGAGCATGTGCGAAAGTCCTGGGGCAAGAGGCAGCGGGCAGGGACAAAGACCTGGAGAATAGCCAGGGGCTGGGCACAGACCGGAAGTGAGAGACAGTGCTGCATGGAGGTATGCAGGGGTGGGCCAGGAGCCTCCTGATGGCCCAGCAGCCATCCCCTGGCTCCCAGTGCTCCTTCGTCTCCTGAGGTCTCTAAGGGAAGAAGCTCAGGCTTCGGGTTTGGGGGCTGGGGGGTTAAAGGCTGGGGGGTTGGGAGTTGGGAGGATGAGGGCTGGGGTGCTGGGGTGCTGGAGGGCTGAGGGCTGGGAGGCTTGGGGGCTGGGGTGCTGAGCCCCACCCCACCCAGGACCCAGATCCCGGGTCGGGGACAAATGTCAGCCTTGGCTGTTGTGTGTGTGTGTGCGGGGGGACCTGGCTGGGAGGGAGGAGAATTTTCTGCACCCAGGTTGCATAAGAAACTGGATTCCTGACCCACAGAAACATAAAATATGGGTGTGTGTCAAGCTGCTAAGCTTTGGGGAACTTCGTTCCTCAGAGAAAGCTGGTATGCGGAGAGCGTACAAGGGCTCTGCCCTGTCTGCCGTCTCCCCGGCGGAGGGCAGACTTGGTCGGGAAAACGCCAGCCCAGGTGCCCCACAGAGCCAGGTGCCCCCTCAGAGCCAGCCTGTCACCACCATCGAGCCCTCCCCCCACACTCCGCTTCTTCAACCTCCTCAGCGGCACAGAACCAGGGGGCGAGGGGGGATCGGCAAGCCTCAGAGACGTGCCCAGCCCTCTCCTCCACCACCCTCCCCAGGCCGGCCCTGATGCAGCTGCTAGTTGGCTTTTCTCAGGCACCGCTCTGACCACGCCATCGCCCTGCCTAGGACAGTCAATGGCTCCTCATTTCCTCCTGAAGAAAGGCACTGAGCTTACTTAGCAAGCCGGGCTGCCTGCGATCAGGTCTCTACCCTCCCAAACTCTGGAGCCAGGCCACCCGCCGCAGACCAAATCTGGGCTATGCCACCTGCTGAGTTAGTCACTAAGCCTCTCTGAGCCTCAGTTTCCTCTTCTGTAAAGGGTGGGCTGTTCTCCCTCACAGAGTCTACCGTGTAGAGTTGCGGGGATAGATGAGTTTGCGTGTGTGAGGCGCTCAGACCGCGCCTGCTCTGTGGTAAGCTCTCAGGGTCCGCTGTGAGGTTACTATCTGGGGGGAGTTGGTCCCACCCGCACATTTTCCTTCTGGGATCAGGCTTCCTCCCACCCCTGCACACCGCCCCTTGGACTGAGCTCTCAGATCAGCAATGCGTGTCCTTTCAAGCTCCGCCAGACGAGCTGCATTTTCTGTCACTCGCAACCACACAGGCCAAGCCTGCCCCCACCCGTGCTAGTCCTGTCCTGCTCCTAGACCGGAGTCCTCCACCACAGCCCCACCCACTGCCCCTCGGACACACCCAGCATGCCCCGCACCTGCGTCTTCACCTTGCTGTTCCCTCTGCTGGTTGCCCATCCCCTAAACTCTCGGTCTCCCCAAATGCTGAACGTCCTTCAACACCCAGGGACCTTGAAGGCGGAGCGTAGAGGAAAGAAATGGACTTAGCAGTCGACTTAGGAGGTGTGAGTTTCATCCCTGCCCCGCCCCTCACTTGCGCAGACTCGTTATTTAACCTCCCGAGCCTCGGTTCACTGATCAGACATGTGCAGGCGGTGACACCAACCCCACAGGGTTCCTGAGTAAACTGAGCACAATTATTCATGAGAAAGGCCTGGTGCACTGTGGGTGCCTACTAATTGCTGGTTGACAGTCAGTGCTGGGCTGGCACATGCCGGCTTTGCCCCCACTTCACCTCCAGAAGGGCAGGCGCGGACCCCGGGGAATCTCGCCCAGCAGCCTCGCTCTGGGAAAGAGAAATAGACGCTGTTCTAATTCCAAAGAGCAAATGTCAGAGGCTGGGGAAGGGTTCTGAGGTTCTGGAAATAAACACCAGGCGCTGGAGGGAAGAGGGGAGGGAGGGAGGGAAAGGAGGGGCGGGGTGAAGGGCAGACGGGAGGTGCCAAGGCTGGGAGAGGCAGAGCCTGCAAGAGCCGGGGTGGGGGTGTTCCACAATGTGCCTTCTCGGGGGACCTCGAGCGGGGGTTTCAGACAACCTGGGTCATTTTGGGGGGAGGTTGCCCTGAGGAGGGGACGCTGGTGCCACCAAGTAGCATGTGAGGATGAGGAATCATCTTCAAATCGCTCATAAAACCGTAACGCTGTGAGCACAGCAAGGCTGCAAGACTGCGGGTCTCCAGTCGGTCCTTCTTGCAGTTCCGGCCGCCCCTGGGTCCTACCCGCATCTCAGTCTTCTCTTCTTTAAGTGCCTCTGGGATCTTTCAACCAGGCCCTGAATGGCTGGGCTGAGCCCTCACTCTACCCGGTTGCCTCCAACGCGCCTGCCAGAGGGGGCCTCTGCCGACCCCCACATCTAACCCAGCAGCCCGGCTGCTTCTCTGTCCCCCTTACCCTGTTTCATTTTCCTTCTCGGCACTTATCGCCTGACATAGTTCCTATTTATTGTATATTGTTTGTCACCCCTACACACACCCCTGGATCTCCCCGTCCTGGCAGCAACTGGGCCTGGGTTAGCCTCATTCCCTGCTGTGTTCCTGGGGGTGGAGGGCAGGTGACGGATTTGGGACACCCAGATCAGGGATCTATTTAAAGGGCAGGTCTGACCACCCCATGTCCTACTTAAAATCCTCCCACAGCTTCTGATTACTCTTGGGATAAATGCAACCAGCCCGGCTCTGGCCTACAAGCTCCGTCCCTCTCCCCCGTCCCCTTGCTCTCTGTGCTCCAGCCCCTCCGGCTGTTTCCAGCTCCCTGTTCTTGCCCTGATCTGCTTCCCCAGGACCTTTGCATGTGCTCCCTCTCAGCCCTAGATGCTCCCCTCTCTCCTCACCTGGTCAGCACCTACTCATCCTGTAGATCTTTGTCCCAGTGTGTCATCCCTAGGGAAGCCCTCCCTGACATCTTGTCTATCTCAACTCCCCATGTCCATGGAATGGGGTGTCTTATGGCTCCACGAAGCTCTCCTTAGTATTATATGTCATAGCCGAAAGTGCACACGTGTTAGTGCAACTCTGTAAGAGATTTCCCTCACTCAGCGGGAAAGAACACGGAGGCAGAGGCTGACCTTCCTCATTGCCCATCCTCATGCTGAGCATGGTGCCTGGCCCAACACGCACATGGAATGAATGAATGAGTGAATGAATGAATAAATGCCAGGTGTGTCCCCATGGTGTTACAACATCCATGTAGCAATGCCTAGGTCAGGCCCAGGGGAAGAAGGGGATGGCAGGGTGGGGAGGAGTGTGGAGCTGGTAAGGGACAGGGACAGGCATGAGTGGCTGCTGCCCCCCTGCAGCCTGGCGGGACAAACCCTGGGCCTTCACTCAGGGAACAGCAGCAGCGGATTAACCGATACCATCACCTGCCAGTGCAGAGGTGGCTGGAGCCCTGGGACGGCAGGTTCCTGATGTGCCTCCTCCTCCCAAAAGCCTTCCCTGATCACCCCAACCTGCATGGTCTTCATCCCCCTCCTCTGCATTGCGAGGCTGCCGGGCGAGATTCCCTGAGGTCCGTGCCTGCACCTTCCACACACTTCCCTTCTCACCCATGTCATGGCACATATAGAAAGACAATTTACATTAGAACCCCTCTCCCCACATGAGACTGGGAGCTTCTTTAGGGCTGTGTCCAACCCATTTCTGTGTCCCCAGTCCCTGATGATAGCTTGGCCCTCATTAGGTGTTTCATTAATGGACAGTTCCCTCTGAGCAAGTTATTGCTCTTCCCTTGACCTCCTATAAAGTGGAGTGGTAATAACACCCAACACTTACTCACCAGGTGCGGTGGGGACACAGGGAGGAGACCTGTGTGTTGTGCTCAGCTCAGCACCTGCATGCTTAAGGGACCCCTGCTGCGATGGGCGGGGCCACTGACGTGGGTGGGACTGCTGTGATGGGCGGGGCTGCTGTGATGGGCGGGGCTGCTGCGATGGGCGGGGCTGCTGTGATGGGCGGGGCTGCTGTGGTGGGCGGGGCTACAGTCATCTGTCCAGAGCCTCTGGGCTCTGAGCCATCACTGGCCTGAGCTGTCAGCAGCATTTTCGCGTTTTGTCCCCACAACCCACACGGGGCTGAGATAAAGGCCCTGAGTGATCTGTCTGAAATGCAAAACCCTCCCGTCCTCCTGCTGATTAAAGCCCCTCAGAGGCTCCCACCGCTCCTAAAGCAGAGACCCAAACCTTGAGCGCTGCTTTCCAGGCCCTGCAGGCCCAGCTTCTACCCTGCCCCCTCCAGCCCCACCCAGGCCGATCCAGGTGTCAAACAGGCTTGGAGAGGGGATGAGACTCACCCAGGGCCTCTCCATCTGGGGGGGCAGAGCCAGATTCAAACCCGGGCCTGTTGGGGGTCAGTCCCCGGGCTCTGCCAGTCCGCAGGCGTCCCGGTGGTAGGTGCCCAGCCAGTGGGGCCTTTTAACAGCTGACAAAGAGACTTCTTCCTTGTATCTGT
>CAUYSK010051232.1:0-41963 GCA_963575035.1 Avahi laniger | reverse complement strand
ACAAAGAATTTTCCAGCCCAAAATGTCAATAGTGCTGCAGTTGAGAAACCCTGCTCTAGATTTTCTCCACAAGGGGACTTTGGGGAAGTTCAGGGAAGGGGATTACTCTGGCAGTGGCAAAAAATATTTAAACAATCCTGCAGGTTCTCTTTCCCGCACAGAGGGTGGTGCCTGACCTTTGGTAAAGTGGACACCTGGCTAATCCTTATCCACCCACTAAGAAGGGACAACCTCACGGCTCATCTGATCAAATCAGCTACCTTCAGAGTTTCATAACTACAGCTGTGGAGACACAAGGCCAGGTGACATGTCTTGGCATACTGCCATGTTATAAATCCTCTTGGAAACACAAGACAAAAGTGCAATTTCCTTGACGGATTGGCTGTAATTTATTCATTTCCAAGAAGTAGAAACATAAATTTCAGGAGGAAAATTAACACTCAGTGGCTTCTCAGCAGCATCCTGTAATACTCACATCCGGTTGCATGACTGAGAAAGTGTCCTGAAGAGCCTGGGACCACGCCCAGCTGTGTTTCAGAACATCAGTCCCTTAAAACCGAGAATGGATCTGTTCCTCCTGACTTCCCCAGAATTTAGATATGCTTAGTCAAAAGAAAACAACATTAGAGGGGAACATGGGGAAATCAGACTCTAAAGTCTCCGTTTTATTTTCTTAAGCCTGAGGAAAAAGCAAGCTCATGCTCACCCACAGTGACATTTGGGGATAACTGAATAGTGGCAAGACCAGCAGAAGGGGTCCTCTGCTTTCCCACCTGTAACCCAGAGTCTGGGAGTGTGGGAAATAATGTCAAATGTTGTTTGGTGGGTGGCCTGAAAGACTCCCTCTAAGACACAGTTTCCCTCCCTGGTAAGGTCTTGAATTTAGGGATTTGGGAAATTTTGAAGGGGCAGTATCTTCTTCCCCATTTGTTTCTGCCCGTCTATTCAGAATTCAGGTAGAATTCAGCCACAGGAAAAACCCAAGTGTTGGGAACCAAGCGTCTAGAGAAATTTGAGTTGTAGTAAAAAAAAAAAAAAAATGAATGCTCAAAACCCCAGTATTCACAAATCCCTGTTAGTAGCTCCACAGTGTTGAGAACAGACAGCCAATGAGTTTAAGGTTATACAAGGTGGTGTAGTGGACATGTTACTTTTTGCCTGCCCAGAACCTGGACCCCACTTCTTCTATTTGGAGAATTCCCCAACTCATAAGAGGCAGAGTCTCCCAACCACCATGAATGTGGAAGATGCCAGATATTCAATTCCCAGCCTCCCTTGGAGGTAGTGCATGGATGTGTGACCTAGCATTAGTCACTCAGTCCCAAACTTTGAATTAGAACTGCAGATGAAAAGATGAGGAAGCTCACAACCAATTATAGATTCCTTTGATCCTTCTCCACTCCCACTGCTTCTCTTGACCAGCAAAAAAAAAAAAAAAAGCAACAAACAACAACAACAAAAAAGAAAAGACGAGGAAGGGACCCTGGAGAATTAATTTTGGTGGCAGACAGTGCAGCAGCAACAGTAATATCAACTTTCCAAGTCCATCAGGGGCAGTGAGGCAGTGGTGGAGTCTGTGTCTAGAGCTGGGGACGGTGGCTGTGCAACTGTGGGGCCCAGCATCGTCATCCCTGGGCTGGTTTTGTAATTTTGGCTGTGGTCCCAGCCATAGTTTAATCTCCCTTTTTCCTGCTCACTCTCAAAGCACAGTTTTGTAGAACCTCCTAGCAGTTATTCAAACCAACCAATATCTTTTCAATAAGTTCCTTTTCTACATATAAAAAAATCCAAAGTCAGTTTCTGTGGATTGACAGAAGCTGGTACCAGGAAATGAGAGGCAATAACAGCAGAACCTAAATTGTCAATCGACTGAATAGAGGAAGTAAGATACAAGGCAATGACGACCCTGGAATTTTGAGCTGGGAAATTGGTGGCCCTCGTTGTGCAATGGTACGGTGGTTATTTCTTACCGTGTTCACCGAGGTTATGCAAGAACCAGTAAGAAGAGCTTACGTGGAAGATGGCCTGTTTGATAGCAGAGAATGGGAAGAAACAGGACTTTACTAAAAGAGGCTCTTTCTGCTTGCAGCCTGCAAACAGTTACTGAGCTAAGTTACTGAACATTCAATCGTTTGAAGCTGTTGGACCATAATAACTTAATTTGCTGCTCTAAGATGAAATTCGGGTGAGGAGAGGCATGCAGGAGCAGGAAGAGACCTGCTGACCTGCAAAACCCCGTGAGGCTCGTGTGTAAAGTGATTCAGAACCAGACTGGAGACAGCCTTAGCAGAGGCTCCAGGTTTGGTGTTCAAGGGAGTAAACAGAGAACTAGGATTTAAAGATTGTTTGGGGAAGTGAAAAATCACTCTGGGATAATTTCTTCTGAGTAGCTCACATTCCCTTGTAACAGCACCCCAAATACTCGCTACCTTTTTTTTTTTAACTAAATGCTGTTTGCACAGAACTGTGCTTTTTAGAATCTTAGATGGTTTTCATTATATTGTTCAAAGCTCAGAGATCTCAAAGTCATTCTTTCAGTTTATTGACTCTTCAGCTTCCGGGTTTTGCAAATAAAATACTGATGCTCTTAGCTTCTTTCATAGAATAATCTCAGAGTGTTTTACATATAATAAGGAATTCACCCTTCGTCCTTCTTTCATCTTTCATCCAGAAAGAGAAACTGAGGCACGGAGCCTTGACAAGGTCTGCAGGTGATCAGGATCAGCTCCCGGAATAAAGTAAAGACAGCCAAAATGTAAGCTCTTCCGGACTTTGTGGCTGGTGCTCAGCAGTCTGAGATAGGTACTAGATGTCCTGAATTTCTGTCTTTGGCTTTTAGGATCCAATTCCAGCAAACAGCAGGATGCCCGAGGTCTGGATTGACATTACCCATTTCGTTTGCCACACCGCAAAGATGGAAAGCTGTATGGAGCAGCTCTCTGTCCTGTGACTGTGCCCACCGCAGAGCAGGCCAAATGCTTGGGAGGCCACCCTTCCTCGTCTGTTTCACAGATGTATGTGAAACATCACCAGGGCGTCGATCCAAGAAGGGTACAGATGTGTAAAGTGTCCATCAGATGGAACTTGGGGCCTGGGGCCAAGTTCAGTGTTTATTTTGTTTCTTCTATTTTCTTTCAGAAAGTCCCTTTACTGAGTCTTTGGTGTCAGCTCTCTGGAAGTGTCACACTGGCATAGACTGTGATGGAACTCGGCTCCTGGGGGCAAAGCAGAAGAAGTCTGTGAGTGGAAGGACCCGGCACTAGCTTCACAGGCTGCAAACAGAAACAGCGCTGCTGAGGAAAGGGTCTCAGAGGTCATGTAGCTTAGCAACTTGCTCAGGATCTGTCACAGAGGATGCCTTGATGGAGCAGCACTCAGGTCCCCAGACTGTTGCCCCGCTGGCAGTGAGGGCCACAGCTCCCTTTCAAGCATCAGGGGAAGTCACGGAGACCTGTCCTCAGTGACCTCCCCTCCCCTCCCCTCCCCTTGTAAGGAGAACCAGTTGCTTTGCTGTTGGCATGAGACACAGTCTAGAGAAGCCAAGGGAGTTCTAAATTATTGAGCTTTAAAAAGGGCGAGCAAGATCCAAAGGAGAGGGTAGAAGTGGTACCAGCAGAAGAGAGGGAGGGAGGGGAGAAGAGGATTGTGCACAGAGATCTCTCCCAAGGAGAGAGGAGTCAGA
This sequence comes from Avahi laniger, assembly GCA_963575035.1. Classification (NCBI taxonomy): domain Eukaryota; kingdom Metazoa; phylum Chordata; class Mammalia; order Primates; family Indriidae; genus Avahi; species Avahi laniger. The sequence goes on along the minus strand of CAUYSK010051232.1, from coordinate 38,281 downwards.
AAAAGAAAGAGAAGGGAATGGGGAATTTAGGAGATTTCACTGCAGAATGTAAACTGTAACATTTTCTTCCCTAAGTAAACTTCATTAAAAATCTACGTTATTTAAAGTTTAAAGCTTTTGAAGTCAGGTTTATATTTTTATTCTCCTCTCAGATATGACAACGTACTGAGAATAGACCTCACGTTGAAGGTCTACTTCATCTTAAAACAAGGCCCCCGCCCAGGCATTTCTGGGTGTGTGCGCAGTAGGAACTTTGAAGAAGACAAGCGGATGTAGGCATTTTTGTGACCTTTGTGCCTCGATAATCCTGGGCTGTCTCCTAAAACAGCCCAACTGGAGCCAAGATTTCAGCTCAGAATTTATTTCTATTCATTTAGTTACAGAGATACTCCTGTCAGAATTAAGCTTAGTTTGTGGGGATTTTGTACTGGGGTAGAATAGGTGGGTCTCATTCCGAGCTGCACCTCATATTCTCTTCCAGGCTTAACATCCATGCTGAGCTCCACCCATGAATATTCTCATTAAATGGGGCTGGACAGAGTCTACGCAAGAGCGTTTTCACAAAGCTCCCCTGGCAATTCTGTTTTGCAGCGAGAGGTGAGAATTCCTGGACTCAAGCTGCGGTTCCCAAACTTAAATGTGCATCACAATCACCTGGGCCGTGTTGCTTTCTAATGTGTAGGTCCCTGGGTACTCTTCACAGACATTATGAATGAATAGAATCTTAGGTGGACAGCACCAGGAATCTTTATTTTTAACAAGTATGCCTTCTGATTTTGATGTGGTCCTTGGATGACTCTCAGAGACACACCAGCCAGTAGGGAGTGAGCCGTGATCCCTTGTGAGCAGGTGTAAGGGGTTTCATGGAAACCCTAAAACCAAGGCCACAAATCCTCCGTGCTGACTGCTTGCTGTGTCCTACCTTCCCCAGTCCAGGACTCAGAAATCTCTTTCCTTTCATTTCTACATAAAAACAAAAACAAACAAAAACTTCCTCCCCTTTCCCTCCTCCACGTATTCCCTCTGTACAGGGAGGAGGCGCAGAGATGCCTCACCTGGACAGACTCGGGGACTGGCTCTGTGGCAGCAACGTAAATGGTAGTGCAGGGGTTCTGAGCGGGGAGGGGGTCAGGCTTCTTCTGAAGAGCCTATGAGAGAAGCAAAGAAAGCAGGTTAGCTGAACAGAGAGCTAGTTCCCATCCAAATCTCTCCATGGAGAAGCCTTGAGTTAGAAAGCTCCTTGGGGGTCACTTGGTCTAACTTCCTTCCCAGAATTGGAGAATTCTCCTCCAACTTCCCTGAAACTCAATTCTCCAGGCTTTGCTTGGACTCCCCAAGTGACATCCTGGCGCTCACAACCTCCCAAGGCAGCTCCATTCATTATTAGCACTGTGTTTTAAAGGTCTTTGTCACCACTGGGGCAGCTGAAGCGGGCAGGCTCTTAATAGAATTCGGTCTCTCACTCCTGCCTGCTACACGCAGAGCTGGTTCCGACCCACGCTGCTGCTCCTGCTGTTCCTCACCCTAACATACATTTTCTCATTTGCCTCACAACCGCTCTATATTTAAATATTGTTGTTATTCATACTTTACAATGAAGAAGCTAAAGCTCAAAAAGATTAAGTACTTAATCTTTGTGCATATGCAACAAGTATGGAAGCCAGGAGTACCAACGAGGGTTTTACCTTAAAGGACACATTCCTTCTGTCACTGTTCTTCTTTTTGTTACCTCACGATGACCCATCCTTTACTAAAATTCCTTAGGTATTTTAATTCACACATTATGGCAACTGTATGTTGTATTTAAAACACTCTGATATATTTATGTATTGTTTCTCCAAACAGACTGTAAATTCCTTAAGAATTTCTGTATTTCTTTGCATTCTTCACAAAACAATGATGGGCACATAAAAACCCCTTTGGTTGGTATTCGTTGATGTTACTTTAAGTGGATTAAAATCCACAATACCAGGACAAAGTGAATGTAGGAATAAGTTGAGACCACATCTCTGTAAGAGGGGAATGCCACCACTTATGATAGGGAAGTCATGGTTTGAACACACTTTGGGATGCTGGTTATAAGATAATGCTGCCCTCCATTCTCCATGGGTATAGAGCAAGACGTGAAACCACAGCATATGTGTTTTAATGAGAAAGAACTTGGAATCTTGTCATCTGATGGAAGAGTTAAGGAATTGGAAAAGTTAACTGGAGGAAAGAAGATTTGTGGGGGGACGTGATTTTTCTCTTTCTTATTTGATGGATTACCATATAGAAGCAGAATTAGGTTTCACTGTAGAGTCCCACAGGTTTAGACCAAGATTGGGATTTGGGGAAATGTTTTGGTTCCATATAGTGAAGATCTTTCTATTAATAATAGTAAAAGATGCTCAAATGTGGGATGGATTACTTCGGAAGGCAGTTCCCTGTAACTGGAAGTGCTTGGACATGGGCTAGACCAGTGCTTCTCACACTTTTATTATGCACGTGAATTACCTGGGGATCTTGTTAAAAGGTTGGTTCTGTTCCAGAAAATCTGAAGTGGGACCCGAAATTCTGCATTTCTAATAAGGTCCTGGGTGATGCTAATGTTGCTTGTTCACAGACTATATTTTAGTAAAAAAGAGCTAGCCAACACTCGAGAAGTAAATATTAAACTTCAATAAGTCAAGGATACATTTTACAATTTCTAGGGTAGCCACTAAGAGAATAGAAAAAATTTGTTTCATTACTAATATAATAAAGAAAATGGAATAATTAAAAATTTTTTAAAAAGTCCTCCACCAGAGAAACCTCAGGGTCAGAGAGCTTCACCAGCAAATTCTGCCAAATATTTAAGAGGAAAATAGTAATAAGATCAATCCTACCAAACATTTCCAGAGAATAACAAAAAGGAAATACACGCTATAGTGGATTGAATTGTGGTCTTCAGAAGATATGTCCACCCAGAATCTCAGAACGTAACTTTATTTGGAATAAAGGTCTTTGCGGATGTAATTAAGGTAAGGATTTCAAAATAAGGTCATCTTGGGTTAGGGTGGATTCTAAATCCAGTGTGTCTTATAAGAGATGGAAAAGGAAAAGACACAGATGTACAGACAGGAGAAAGTCACATGAAGATGGAAGCAGAAATTGTGGTCATGCAGCTACAACCCAACCCAGATTGCCTGGAGCCACCAGATGCTGGAAGAGACAAAAAGCCTTCTGCCCTGGAGCCGTCAGGAGTATGGCCCTGACACCATGACATCTTGATTTTAGATTTCTGGCCTCCAGAACTGTTAGGGAATAAATTTCTGTTTTTTTAAGTCACAAAGTTTGTAGTAATTTGTTATGGCAGCCCTAGGAAATTAACACACACTCCAATTCATGTTGCGAGGTTAGCATAATCTTGCCATCAAAACCTCGCAAAGACATTACAAAAGAGAAGAATTACAGGCTAATCTCACTCAGAAACATCAGTGAGGGAAAAAAATTCTTAACAACACATTAGCAAATAAAATCCAGCCATATTGAAAAAGGATCAGACTAAATTGGTTCTATTCTAGGGACCGGGGGTGGTGGCTCACACCTGTAATCCTGGCACTCTGGGAGGCCGAGGCAGTAGGATCGTTTGAGCTCAGGAGTTGCAGACCAACCTGAGCAAGAGCGAGATCCCGTCTCTACTGAAAAAATAGAAAGAAATTAACTGGACAACTAAAAAAAATATATAGAAAAAATAGCTGGACATGGTGGCGATGCCTGTAGTCCAGCTACTCAGAAGGCTGAAACAGTAGGATTACTTGAGCCCAAGAGTTTAAGGTTGCTGTGAGCTAGTCTGACACCACGGCACTCTAGCCTGGGCAACAGAGTGAGACTCTGTCTCAGAATTATTTAAAATAAATAAATAAATAAATTGCTTCTATTCTAGGAATGAAGATTTCCTTTAACTTTTTGCAAATCAGCTCAATTCACCATAGCAGCAGATAAATGAGGAAAACAACAACCGTAAGATTATCTCAACAGATGCAGAGTGTTGATAAAATTCAATATCAACTCATGATAAAATATCTTAGTAAACCAGGAATAGAAGATAACATTCTTAATGTGATAAAAAGGCCATTACATAAAACCTTCAGCAAACATCATACTTAATGGTGAGACATTGAAAGCTTTCCTTTTGGGTTTGGAATGATACAAGGACGCCACCATTACCATTTCCATTCACCGCCATATAGGTCATCTCAAGCAGAAAAATAGGGCAAGAGAAAGCAAGAGAAAGTATGTGAAGAAATAAAACATATTTTGCTTATATACAGTTGTATCATCTGGCCTAAATAAAGTAAGATATGTATCTTTTTTTGTGAATTGAAAGACTCAATCCTATAAAGAGACATGTTCTCAAATTGATCTATGCAGTTCTAATTAAAATGCTAGCAGGATTTGGGGTGCAGGTGAGGGAGGGACTTGATAAACTGATTCTAAAGTACATATGAAAATGCAAAGGACCAAAATGGCCAAGAACTCTTAAAAAGAAAAAAAGAACAGGTGGGAAAATCCTTTTACCAGATATCAAAATTTATATTAATAATAAATCTGTAATTAAAACAGTATGGCACTGTTGCAAGTATTAACAAATGGATCAATGGAGCAGAATAGGAAACATTAAAACAGACCCCACATATATGGACCCTTGATTTATGATAAAGATGACACTGCAGTGGGGCAAGGACAATCTTTTCAATAAATGGTCAATAGGATATCTACATGGAAAAAATAAAAAACTCGATCCCTCTCAAACCATACTCCAAAAATAATTTCCAGGTATAAAAATAGATATAAACGTGAAAGAAAAATAGCTTTTCATTACCTGGGAATAGAGAAAGATTTATCAAACAGGATACAAAAAGTGCTAACTCTAAAGGAAAAGATTACTAAATTATTCTACACTGAAATCAAGGATGACTCTTTATCAATAGGTATCTCTGAGAAATTGCAAAGGCAAACCACAGATGGGTAAAAGTATTTGCTAACATACAACTGTCAAAAGACTCATACCCAAACTATGTAAAAAGCTTATACTAATTCATTAAAAAGCCTAAAATTCAAACATTAATGTGCAAGAGATTTAACAGGTACTTTAAGAAAGAAGATTTTAATATGGCCAATAAACATTTGAAAAGTTGTTCAATTTCCTCAATAATTAGAGGGATGCAAAATAAAACCATAACAAGACATATCCATTGGCAGGGCTAAAATTAAAAAATCCGACAATACTAAGTTTTGGTTAGAATGTAGAGCAGCTGAAACTCTTATATGTAGCTGATAGAAAAGTAAATCGATACGCCCACTTTGAAAAACAGTTTGGCCTTATCTAGTCAATTTTAGAATATACATACTCTATGATTCAGCAATTCTACTTCTAGGTATATACCCAACAAAAATATGTGAACATATACACCAAAAAACATGCATATGAATGTTCACAGCTGCAATTTTCATAATAGTTTCAAAATAGAAATAACCCACATGTCCATCAATAGTCAACTGGATAAATAAACTGACTGATATTCTATAAAGCAATGAAAATGAATAATTTTATCTAAGTTCAAAGACATATATGAACCTCATAAAGGTAAAATTGAGCAAAAGAACCCAGACACAATAGGAAACATAATAAAGGATTCCCTTTTTATAAAGTTCAAAAAAAGGGGCAAATTAAACTCTATTTCTAAAAATCAGGACAATGATAATCTTTGGGAAGGAGAGAGTGATCAGTAATTGAGAAGTGGCATAGGAGGTCTTCAGGAGGTACTGGCCACATTCTGTTCCTTGATCTGTGTGGCAGTTTTGTGTTATTAGGAGACTTAATACTGAAAGATGTAGTTTCTCCTCAAATAGATCTATAGATTCAACATAATCTTAATAGGATTTTTTGGCAGTACTTGAGAAGTTGATTCTAAAATACATATGAAAGTACAAGGGGATAAGAACAGCTAAAAACTCTCAAAGAAAAATAAAATGGGAAGACTTGCTTTACCAGATATCAAGATGTGCACTTAAGAGTAATTCATCAAGCTGACATTATGTGTTGTGCACTTTTTTTGTATATATGTCATGCTTCACAGTAAGAAAAAAAAAAGAGGGATGCTAGCAGCATGGGATGCAGTAGTTAGGGAAGACAACATGGTAAAGATGAAGTGGGTTACCTAAATATGTAGATGGTGGGGGTGGGTTACACTTGGGACTATAGCTATTTAAATGGAGTTTGGTTGGGAGAGGGGATGAAGATGGGCTGTGTAATAAACCCTCCAGGCCACTAGGGGACAGAAGAAATAAGAGCTTTGTCCAAAAGTCCATCTCCCGGCTTTCAGAAATACATTTACAGTCATTTAATGCAATTTTCTAAGGTACTAATCAAAGCTGTCTTTACCTTCACATCCTTTACTCCAGAATTTGCCTTCCCTAATCCCCCAAATGGCCAGTGGCCAGATTCTGGCCTATAAATCACCTAGAATTGCCTTCATGTCTGAAAAACTATAAAATCTTCACAGCTAACTACAATCCTTTTAGCCTCCCTATCTCTTCCTTCTGTCTGCTCCTCGATTTCACCATGCCTCCAGTTTTGCCACCCCTCTCTTCTTAGTCCAACGATCACTCTATCACTGTCTCACTTTCTTCCGTCTGCAGTCTGCATATCATCTTCCCTCTCTTCAACCACACTGTAGCCAGAATTCTCAAGATCCTTCCTTCCTTGTCCCCTTTGTGCTATGCAAATGCCTAAACTTGGATCAGTCCAACATGTCACACAATAGCTTTTCCAGACCTTCCCCTCTCTCCTCAAGTCTGAACCCCTTTCCTTGGAAAAGAAAAGAGTTTGGTTTAACATAGGACCATCAAGTCCTAGAATGCCAGAACTCGAAGGAGTTATAACTCACGTGTTTCCAGCTTCCTCATTATTTTTTGCTGTGAAGAAACAGATCACCAGTAGATTACACAGTGTTTCCCATTGTTTCAAATAATAAACAGTCCCATATGACACTGAAGTTTCATGACCATCAAGAGAGCTCTTGTCCTTGATTTCTGCTTCCCTACTTTGCTTTTCTCTAGAACCCAAGAATGTCAGACAAGCCAGGTGGACTGGCCAAGAATCCTATGGGAAACATGACAGGTTCATCTCAAAGAAAATATAGAACTTACACCTGGTTTCTGGACTTGGGCATAGATAGTAAGGCTTTTTTCTTCCTTTGTTGGCTGGTAATGGTCCGTTTTACCTGGGGAAAAGAAACCATAGTGGTTATCTCGCTCTGGTGCCCAACATGAACTCCCTACTCAGACCTGTCTGGTCTTTACTCTCCTTTGCATACCCACCTTCCCCAAGAGTACCCTAGACACAAAGCACTGAGTCCCAACCCCCCTGCACGTTTGTCATATGGTCTGGGATTAGTTACTGGATTTCCCTAGGCCTATTTCCCTGTCTGTGAAATGGGATTTGAAATACTCACCTCACAGGGCTGTAGTGACAATTAAATAAGATTTCACTTGTAAAGTGTTTAGAATAACTCCTGGCACATAGCAAATGCCCGGTGTTTTAGGTGTTGCTCTCATTGGTGTGCCATTCAGTTATTTTAATCTTTCTGCTTGATACGCATATCTGGTTTCCTAATAGGATTCTACGTTCTTCAAAGGCAGGGCTAGTTATTTATACCTCTTTTGTATTTTTCCTCTGCCAGCATGTTGCTTCACTCACAGCTTTCTCACCTCCCTATTTCTGGGGGACTTGGTATGTGTGTGGAGTGGGGTGAGGGCGCATAGAAGAGATGATCCACCTGGGACTATTTGGAAAACGAAGCAACAATGTCATTCTGTTGCTCACCATCTGGAAATGTTGCTAAGGGCCTAGGGTCTCTGGAAATGAATAAATTGCAGAACATTTTAATTTTTAGCCAGTTTAAAAATTTTTTAAATTATAGGAGTAGTTTATTCTCATTATAAAAATTAAAATTGTGTAGAAATGCATAAAGTAAAAAGTATAAGTCCGCTTCCCCCATTAACCAACTCAATTTTATTTCCAAAAGTAACCACTTCAAAAGTTTGATATATATCCTTGTAGATCAGCTCTGTGCAAAAGAACTTTCTGAGAGGATGAAATGTTCCATATCTGCACTGTCTAATACAGCTACAGCCATAGGTGGCTACTGAGTGCTTGAACTGTGACTAATGCAACTGAAGAACTGAATTTTAAATTTTATTTAATTCAAATTAATTTAAATTTGAAAAGTCACATGTGCTAGTGACTACTATTAATATATAGAATAATGCAGTTCTAGACATTTACTATACTCACATAGATTTTTTTTTTTACACAAATGGGGTCATGCTATACACACTTCTCTATAATTTGACCTTTTCACATAAAATGAGTTGAGGACATTTTCCATGCCGGTGCAGTAGATCTATCTTGTTCTTTCTAACATTGCATGGTATCCTTTGTGTACATCACGCAGCAGAGAGGATGCTGGGAAGGTGACAAACTGAAGCATGAGCCCTATTAAGGGATTGTCGCAAAGTCCAGCAGAGGCAATGGTGGCTTTCCCCACAGGAAGTTACAGTCTTTAGGGTAGACTTATTTTAACACCAATAAATTCATCCTCTTAAAAAATTGGGAGCACATCTCTGAGGAAATAGCTCTTAGAAGCGGCACATTTTTGTTAGTATGTATGTGGTGGGCGTGGTGGAATGTGTTGCACAGGGTGTGAACCTTGGGGAGAAAATGACGGGCGGCCACGGAAGAAGTTCAAAGGATTCAAGGAAAGTCAACTTGATTTTCTTGTCTGAGTGTGGGTGTGGTGTGACTGGAGGTTCCAACTTCACTTGTTTGGTCAGGGTTGATCCTGACTGAGGAGCGTGCGTGTGTGTGTGTGTGTGTGTGTGTGTGTGTGTGTGTGTGTGTGTAAAATGGAGGGATAGACTCAGGGATGATGAGAAGCAGTTGGAAGTAGCAGAGGGGGTACAATGTAGTTCTGTGAAACATACCCTTTCAGTTCAAACGCACGAGTGTTTGCAAAGTTAAACATGCCTGCCCAGCACTCTTCTAGGTGCTATATACAACCAGAGTAGCGAATAGATTCCAGTCCTCTAGGACTGCAGTCCCCAACCCCTTGTTAGGAATTGGGCCGCAAAGCAGGAGGTGAGCAGCAGGTGAGTGAGCGAAACTTCCTCTGTATTTACAGCCACTTCCCATCACTCGCCATCCCCTCTCGTCCCCCCCCACCCCAGTCCATGGAAAAATTGTCTTCCATGAAACCAGTTTCTGGTACTAAAAATGTTGGGGACCACTGCTTTAGGACTTTCAATCTTGCAGGTCAGCCCAGCCTGAAATTTAGAAATGGGGGGACAGTCCCAAATGGTCAGATGAATGGAAAAAGTGGGGCTGATTCTTACTGCTCAAAAAGAGGATGAATTTATTGCATCAAGATAATTTAGTCGCATATTATTTTTTCCCCAGTGTAAAAATAGGTTTTCAGGAGTAAGTTTAATTCAGCTCAAAATCTGCAAAGTCTTAGGGTCTAATGAAAAAGGTCTTGGCCTTAGAATTAGGGCATTTGCATTCTAGTCATCATAAGCTGTGTGGCATTGGACAAATCATGTCATCTCAGTGGGTCTCTTCTCTTACCATAACTGTAAAGTGGGGGTGTAGGCTCTTTAATGTCCTTTTCAGCTCTTACTTGAAGCAAAGGTATCTTATATTACCATAACTTCAAGTACCTTAAACCTCCTCTAGGTACTGTTTCCAGGTGTAGTCCAGTGCAGCCCTCTGCGGGCCTTATGCATCAGTGCTTTAATTCATCTACATTGAGAGATTTGTCTATGCCTGTATATATATACGTATGTGTGTGTCTATCTTCCATCCTTCTCTGGAAGCCACTGTGTTCAGTGCTTTCCATGTATTGACTCAGTAACCCCCACCAAGAGTACTGTGCAGATAAGAGGTTAAGTTATTTGTTTGGTCACATAGCTTGTCAGTGGCAAAGTCTGCATTTGATTGTAAGTTTCTCTAATGCCAAAGCCCGTGTTCTTAACCAGTGTATTCTCTTGGACATGAAATTCCCAGAGAGTCAATTTAAAAACTTTCAGAGTCAGGCCGCATTCTGGAGATGATACCATTAGAAGCTGCCAACAGTCTCTCGAGCAAAGTTTTGTGGAGGGTATAACAACTAAATATAAATTTTAGTGCAGGTTTGAGGCAGAGTTTTGTGTGTTACTGGCTTACAATGAACAAATGGTGACTGGAGATGAGGATGGGTATGTGGGTAGGAGAAGGCGGTAAGGAATTGTGGTGGGATGGGATCACCATTCCCTTCCGAGCACAACCACGTGACCAGCAGGGTGTAGCTGAGGCAAGAGCATGGGGTGGGATCCCAGCACCTTTGCTGGATGGGTTGATGTGGATAAGCTGAGCTCAGTTTTCTCGTCCCTGGCATCTCACCATTTCCTTATAGTACAAACCAAGTCTGATTGCCCCATCCCCACCCCTTGGGCCCTCAACATGATTTCTATCTGAATTACCCAGCTAACTTTTAGATGGAGGAAATGAGACAAAAGTAGGCAGCTGTGCTATGATCTGGATGTTTTTTAATATAAGCAAAACCAACCCCAGAGTGCTGAGGTAAGGGCTTTTCTAAGAAGGTTGTGTGTGGATGACACTGGCCTACTTGAGGATGAGATCAGTCATGAGCTTGGTGGCATGAGGATCAGGTTCTGTCCTCACCGTGAGAAGGCTGTCTGGAGCACCTGTCCTGGTCTTATTCTGACTGCAGCAGGGGTTGGCAGTCAGTGTGACTGAGGGGAGCACGTTGCCCTGAGACATTGAATCATAGGACCATTTGGAGGAGAGGCCAAAACTGCAGGGGAATAATGGGACCTTATTGGTTTCATGTTTCCCTGACTGATTTTTTGAACGAGATCCAAAAATTCTCTGAATTCAGCTCCCAGTGAATTCAGCTCCTGTTAAGCCTCTTGTCTGGACCCCACAGGCATCGTGTGTATGTCTCTACTGCAGTGCTAGTCACACTGAATTGAACTTATCTGAATAACGTCTCCCACGTTAGACACCTGTGGCCCTTCTCTGTATTCCCAAAGCCTAGTAGAGAGGATCGAGATATGCTGAGTTAGACTGAATTGAGCAAGGTCCCAGGATGTGTTTATTTAGTGTTTTTTGCAAAGGTGGCCCCATGCAGAAAGCCAAAGTATTGAGAACAAGTCCGTGCTCATCGGGAGAGGCGCCTGCTTACCACAGAGAGCCCAAGGAGAATCTCCTTATTGTCAGACACCTACCTCTTCTTTTCAACAGTAGTAGTACCACTTCGAGAATCATGACAACACCAATGACACCCCCTAAGAACAGCCCAGCATACAGTCCCCACTGGAGGCTTGGCTCTGAAAAAACAAGGTCAAAGGACAATCTCAAAAGTTCTGTGAGTTTAAAAACATCCCGCACAGAAATAGGACAACTGAGCCTCAAGTTCTATTTCCACATTCTTTCCCAAGGGAGATTTGTTTGCACGGTTTTAGAGATCCGCTTTAGACCACTGAAGATTTCCATAGTTGCTTAATTTCCATAAAGATTTTTCTATCCGAATGCTTTATTTTTACCTCAACTACCACATGTTTAAGATTAAACTTATCTTCATCTCTCCTAAGTCACTCTCTCTGCCCAGTTTCTCTATTTTGGAATTTCTAATGCGTCCTGTATCCATTTTGGGTAAACAGAACATGATGGCTTCTCGTGCTGTCCCTGCACATCCACGCTATTCTCATGGGACACTGAGAGGAAGAAAGAGCTGCTTTTCTTTTTTAAAAATAAACACAATAGTGCTATTATTGCTCTTCTATGCAAATAACTGTGCTGAACCCACCAGACCTGAACTGAAAGGAAAGCATTTAGTTTTTCCTCTCTATCATTCTTGTGTTTAAAATTAGTCCTACAGTACCAATCACCCAGGCTCAAAATCAGAGAGACAACTTGTACTGCTTTCTCTCCTCTTCTTTCTGTATCAAATTTTTTGGGACCAGGAGCAACACTTTGGAAAACAGTGAATGAGACCTATTGCCTCAGTAAATAAGACATTTAGCTCAATAAGGTAATAATGGACAATTATTGAGCACTTACAATGGGCCAAACATTTTTTAGTGCAACACGCGTACTAATGTATTGAATCCTCACAACAATCCTACAAGGCGGGTATACTCATTATTACAATTTTATGGATAAGGAAGTAGGCATGAAGACCCTCACAAACTAGCGCTTGGTCTAGGAGTAGAAATGTGGCTGAATACTGAAGACAGACTTCTTGGAGAGTTTCAGAGATCTCTGGGCTTGGGCAAAGTTGCACCAGGGTAATGAACAGTGGGGACCAATCTAAAGAACTAGGGTCCTAAGTAAAGCAATGGCATTAAGTTTCTAAAGAGTGTAACACCAGGTGTTAACATTAATGTGTTAGGGTAACTTATAAGGATGATTGTGGAATAAGCCTGCTTGTTGTTGAACATGGGATGGATTTATTGGGAGGAAATTGAAAGGAAGGAAGAGGTGGGTTACGAAGGAACAGAATGATCACAGACACAATTCAGATGTTTACAGAGTTGACCAAAGATACGGACTGAAGTCTCAATGAATTCATAAAAGACATTCCCACCAAGATCCAAGTGGGCCTCCAACATGATATCTAACCAGAAGTTTCCTTCTGGATTTGAAAAAATTCTCTCTTTTTCTTCCTGGGCCCTTCACATATCAAGTCATCTTAAGGAATCTTACTGAACTAACTTTGTGAATGTCTTGATTATAGATTCTCCTCCCCAAATTAAACATGTTTTAATTCTTCCAGATACCAACTTCAACAGTCATATAATTTGATCAAAAAGTTAGGAGCAAGCAAAGAGTTCTAACAAGACTCCTGAATTTGTATGAAGCATGAAATTTGGAATCCCTACTAAGGCTGAAGGTACTCTGTGAGCAGCTCCACTCTGAATGACCACTCTAAATGGTTCATGGGCTCTGAGATGCCGCAACACCAGTGACTCATGGAGAAACCCCCTGAAACAGAGCCAGCAGCCTAATGTTTGTGCCTCATCAGCCTATGAAATTGATGCAGCGAACTGTCACAGTAGCACTTATTATTTTAAGACTATTTCCTTTTTCTTCTATTATAGGTATTATGGGAACATCTAAAACAATAGTTGATTTGAGAACAAACACTCAACCATTTGTATATTTTAAAAGACAATATTTCTCCCAAATTCTATTTGAGATTTGAAAAAAAATGAAGCCAACAAACAAGATAATGCCTCTAAAACTGGAAAATAACTGATGACAAAGTTGCATCAGTAACGCCTGCCAAGTTACTGGCGTTCTCCTCTTCCATCGTGCCTGATGCTGACAGCTCTGTTGCCCACCAACCCACATGAACTATTAATAACAATGACTGGGGCACATCACTGAGGCTCTGAGGATGTGGTAACACCAGCCCTGTCTGTCTTTTCTAGGGCCTCAGGAGGATGAAAGCAATCTGTGACCTTTGTCCTATGACGTAAATGACCAGCTTCTCCAGCCCAGCTAGATCTGAGAGACAACTTGACCACAATGCTGAAAGATATTCCATAGACTCTAATTTTTCTCCTCGTTTTTGGATACAAATATGAACCATAGACTTTTTTTTAACCTTAAAGGAAGTATAGTATAGTGCTTATTTCACCCAACCAATTAATTTCATGTTGAGGAAACTGAGACTCAGACAGGTGTACCTGGAGTCATAGAAAAAGTTGGTGGCAAAGCTGGTTGAAATGAGAACTGTACCTTTTGCAGTAGCTCTGGAGACAAGGTCTCCATCAGGAAGGCAGTGGCAGGCTGTGATGTCCAGGGGACTTCTTGAGTCAAAAGCCCTCTGAGCAGAAAACCCACCCTTTCCCACCCTCCTCCCAACACGTGCCCATTCCCGGCCCCAGGCTCCACCCCATTCTCTCCTTCCCCCTGCACATTCAGCTGTCCACCATGCCTGCCCAGCCTTAACATCCGGGCCAATCTTACTTCCTCCGTGTCACCTTTCCTGACAACTTCAGTTCTTATTCTTCCCTCTCCTTGGGACTCCTGTAGCACCTTAGAACCTGAGTTTTGGCAGCATTATCTTTGCCTTGGAGACCATTTTCAGTGATGGTACTTGGAGCTGGAAAGATGGTTTCAAATTTTGGGTCTACCACTTGATCCTGGCCCTGTGACCTCAGATAGGCTACTTGTGCACTCTGTGGCTTCAGTTTCTTCATCTGTAAAATGACCATAGCAATAAGTTCACAGAGTGGTTCCAAGGAACCAATATAGTAATATATGGAAAATGCCCAGAGCAATGACTGGAATCCTCATGTGGTCAATAAATGTCAACTACTTCCACTAGCCTCAATTCCCCAAATAGGTATTGGGTCCTAGGAAGCCAGAGACCATCTCTTATACTTCTTTTGCAGCTCTCTTTCCACTTGGTACATAATAGGTCCTCAGCAAATTCTTGTTGGTTGATTGGAAGGACAAGAAGATAGGTTTGATCTCAAGTCCAAAGGAATTTCTTCACTGATACCGAGAGATGCTTCAGCCCCATGCAATCCTTTGTTTATAGTTTAGTTTCCCTATCTGTACAGCAGGCCCAAGCATTTTTACACTTGGTGCTCATCCATTTGTTGCTATTCTCTAATTACAGTATTTACATGAAAACTAAGCACCAGAGACCCTCTATGCCCTTAGGAATTTAGATAAATATGGACAAAATGCTACTGTTAAAGCATTTTTGGGTCAGGCTGCCCATGATTTCTATAATTTCTAGGAAGAATTTCCCTGTGGTCCTCTAAGTCTTTGTTCCTGTAATTCCACTTTCTCTACTCTATGCTGTCTTGGGTGCAAGGTTCAGTTCCTCCATTAGTTTCCACAAACAAACAAAAATAAAGAAACAAAGACAAAAATACCCTACACCAAGAATTTTGTGGGTTTAAATCCTCTACTTAAGATTGAAGGGTCACAGGGCACAGATTCCATTGTGAACTAGGCAGCTTTTACTACCTGACAGGCTCGGACCCTCTCTTTCTCTTCCTAGTTCTGCACAAGCAACATCTTTCCCCTTTCCCATGCAGATCATCCAGATCCTTTGGGGTTCTCACCTTCTGGTTTCTAGCATTTATTAAGGTACTAAGTGTCCTAAACAAATACTGTTCCCTTCCAAAGAAGAATTCTAGAAGCAGTTTCTTTAATATGATATTTTCCCATCTAATAAGGTGTAGAATACCACCTAGATTATAAATTTCATGAAGGTAGGCCCTGTCCCTTATTTTTTCTTTTGTATCCCCCACTCCACCTGATACAATATAGGCAGGAAGACATTCCATATGCATTTGATGAACTAAATTAGATTAAATTGGAGTCCATGAGAATGGATCTGGGAGAAGACTGTCAGGTACCCTTTTGTTAAAAATTAACGGAGTGCTAAATATAAGAAGTTCTCAGAAGGAATGAAGGGTCACCTTCTGAATGGCTCGAGGCAGGAGTCGAAGGACACAGCAGTGACCTACTTGGCTTATTCTTTATAACAACAAAATGGAGCCAGGAGGCGAGTGTGTGTTTGTGCAGTCAACACATCACCTGTGCTCCCATTTCAAACCATCATTTCCTGTGGCAGAAACTCCAGCTCTCCCTCTTTTTTCTCAGTCATGTAGTGAGGCCTTTTGGGATGCTGATGCTCGGAAATCAGGCAAAGAGTGTTCTGCGACCCACAGCCCCTTTCTCCTTCATTCACAAAGAAACACTACTTGAACACTCTTGAACCAGACGTTTGGGACTTTTCTCCCCTAGAGCCTCTTGGAAATAGCTGAGCGGGCTGGTTGAGAGCTCCCATGCTATTTAGGAAGAGTACTTTGCATGAGTCTCCGCCCGGTGGTTCTCCCCTCTACTGGCTGTGGTTTAAACATGGTAACTTGGCATGTCACACGCCTCCAAGGAAAAAGGAAAAGGGCCTTTGTTGTCTCTGAAAGGTTGTTGCCACGGAAACACAAAAGCCTCTCTCCCTCCTCTAATCCTCAAATCTTATTTTATTTTATTTTTTTTTTTAGGGAAGATAAAGAAGAAAACAAAAAAGAATCTGAGAAACAAATGTAGCTCACCCAGGAGCTATTCAGATGTTAACGTAACGGTCTGAGAGTGCCGGATCTCTTTCCTGCCTTTCATGTGGTTCCCTCAGCAAGGCTGCCGGCAGCGTGGTGCATGTCTCCTTGAAGAAGACAACCATCTTCAAGAGATACTTTCTTGTTGGTGGCAGTTTTCACTTAGCTGGGGGTGGGGAGAGGATGCTCAGGAACCATATACTAATCTAAGGTCTGCAACCATCCAAGTAAACATTTTTACAGAGCTCACAGTTTCCTGAAAAATTCCTCTGCCCTGCTTGTCCCACTCTGCATTGCATTGTGGAGGCTACTAGTTGTGCACCCAGTACTGTTTCTCCCACGCTTCCATGGTAACACAAGCCTCGTCCAGGCACACAGCTGCCCAGCTGAGGACTACATCTCTCAGCTTCCCTTGTAGCAGGTGTGGCCATGTGACAAGGCTCTGGCCCATGAGACATGCCCAGGGTTCATGCTTCTACCACTGTTGTTAGGCTGGCTGGATTGGAGAGACCACAGAGAGGGACCTCCCTCTGCGGGAGCGTCTAGGTGGCTCTGTAACAGTGGGAGCTCCCTGCTTGAGGAAATGGCCTTGTTAGAAAGGAGGGGCCTCCGGAGCTCACGGGCAGGTGTCAGCCTTTTCTTCCACTGAACAAATTCAGACGTGCTGAACCAGCTTTTTGCTAATCTTTTGAAAAAGATCTTCTTTTCAAGATGAGCATCCAGGGGCATTCCCTTTTAGTTGAATTATTTAAGGTTGTGTATTAATCATTCTGGCATAGACATAGCTATTTCAGAATACAGTCAGCAAGGACGGCAGCAAGTCCCACACTGTCCAGGGTTGACCCACATCAGCATGCTTCACGTGACCTAGCCAGAGTGCTTTGTAGCACCCCGGGATTGGGACTTTGCAATAAAGATGCCTCATTACAATGGACATTAAAATGTTTCTTACCATAAAACACTGAAACAGCAATTGGAACAAGGATGAATATGTGACCAAGAGCCTGGACAAATGTCACTTACAGAAAATGATTTCGACAATCAAATATGTTTTTGCACAGGTTGTTTCATTTGAGTCCTATCGGGAGATAGTACTGACATCACATTGCATTTGGTCTCATCACATCATTAGCCACTTAGAGTTTTTCATTAATGAAAATGAAAAACATCTTAAAATCACCATCCTGGTAATAGATGATAAAGTGACCTCTAATAAACCCTCAAATCTCACCATTTCATCCCAGGGCTGGGATTTCCCTTTGTGTGTGTGCAAAAAAAAATCTATGTTAACTCACAATTCCTGCTTTGGCTCAGACCTCATCATCTCTTGATGGATTACTGCAATAATGCCCCACGTAACTAGTTTCTCTTTCTTCTGCCTCTTCCCTGCCCCAGTCTTTTCTCTACACCATTGAATTTCCTCTTTGAAAGGCAGAACTGATGGAGTCCCTCTACTTAAAACTCTTTATTAGTTCCCATCACTTGTAGGAGAATATAGAACAAGACCCAGCTGTGTCTGTTTTTCCCTCTGCCTGGAATGTCTTTCATCAGCTTGGGTAATATTCACTTATTTTTAAATCTCAGCTATGCCACATGCTCTGTGATGCTCTCTCTGATCCCCTGAGACAGTGTTAATCATTCCTTCTTCTTTGTTACCTTGCACCTACATCTCTTTTGCACCTGTCACACTATGTAACCTAGGATAATTATTTACTTGTGGAACTGTCTTCTTCCTTAAGGACAAGAATCGGGTCTTTTTTATCTTTGTGTACTCAACACCTAGCACAGTGTTGGGATATAGTAGGGCTTCAGCAAATCTTTTGTCACACTAAGTGCAGTGTTTTAAGAATTAGTAGTATTCATTTTCACAACTAAATCAATGGACTAATAAAACTCTGTTTTTAGTATTTAGGCAACCTGGTGTACTGGGGTGGGCATGCTGCAAATCAGCTGCGTGATCTGGTTCTGAGACAGTGTGGTCCCCCATCCCTGGGGACGACGCGGGGTATATGGGAGAGAATCTCTACTTGTGTTACAGGTCGAATAGTGTTCCCCCAGATTTATATATTGATGTCCTTAGAATGTGACCTTATTTAGAGATAAATTCTTAACAGAGGCAATCAAGTTCAAATGAGGTCACTAGAGTGATGTTATGGGCTGGATCGTCTCCCCACAGAATTCATATGTTGAAGGCCTCACCCCCATTATCTCACGATGTGACTGTATTTGGAGATAGGATCTTTAAAGAGATGATTAAGTTGAAATGAGGACATTGTGTGGGCCCTAATCTAATCTCACTGATACCCTTTTAAGAAGAGGAAATTTGGACCCACAGAGAGACACTGAGCAATGTGGGTGAGCAACCTGACAGACCCAGTGAGTGGACAGGTGGGTGACTCGCTGCGAAATGGCTGGGAGAGGCAACATGCTGTGTGTTAGGTTCACCAGAGAACTCTCAGGTACAGCCTGAAGGCCAGGTGGGATTTCCCAGCAGTCCATCTGGGAATACTCCAGCGGAGTCTCTGTGACAGGAGGTCCTATGTGGAAGGGCATAACTTGACTGGCTTCCCCTGTCACCTCATCCATGGTCATGTGGGAAAGCACTGCACATGAACACCACGGCTACTGTGGGAGGGAGTCTCTCTGGAATGACTCCTGCTTCCCCTCAGTGAATGCAGACAGTAGAAGGTCAAGGCATAAGCAATACCTTGCAGGGCCAGCACCCTGGTCTTTCTGTCCCCGAACCTGTCTGAGTCAGGGGCACAAGATCTGTTGGTGAAAAGGGCCTGTGGACCAGTGTTCAATCCGGTATCCAAGTGGTTAGATGTGTGTACTTTATCGGTTTTCTCTTCTTTTTAGTAACAGAATAATGATGCTTTTCTTTCTAGAGAAAGAGCAGTCAGAAGATCTAGGTTTAGGTGCTAACTCCAATATTTACAAGTTAAAGAAACTCGAGGAGGGTACTTAAATGCTATGAACTTCAATTTCCTCATCTGCATCATGATGGTGATAATAACACCTACCCGGCAAGGTTATTGTGAGGATCAGAAGAGATTCTACAGTTGTAAGTGCTTTGCCAATAGTAAAGTGCTATCCAATTTATCATTACTCCTCAAGCTTCTGAGTTCAGGTCTTAGTTCCACCTCTCTCTGACTCCCCTGGCCCTCTGACCTGCTGTGGGATTCTCAGTCTGTTCCATAAAATGGGGTTCTTCATTATATCCTGTGTTTCATGATTGAGAAAATGTTTCATATCTTATTTCAAAGATCACATATCGTATTCATTCTGAATTTCCTGCAGGGTAGGTGATCAATAAATACTATTGGTGGCGTAGAACTGTCCCAACCTTAGTGGAGCATGGACGTGAGAGTCAGGACCTGCCACCTGCACTCCTCACTCAGCCACCCTTGTAGGCCGGAGCCAAGGCAGGAGGCGGGGAGGAAGGATCATGTCTTGGAGATCTGGCTTCTGGGTCTGGCTCCTTCATTTCCTATTGATTTCCTCAACTGTGAACCAAGCATAACAATGTAAGAGTGCACTCACTGAGCACACACAGGTGGCTTCTGCAGACTATAAGGAAAATGTAAAGTGTCATCACTAGGGTGAATGCCATGGCTGGGAAAGCAGAGCAGTTGGCTCAGGTGGAAGCTGAGCCTATACTCACTGAGTGGCCCACTAGCCACCACTAACATACTCACCCACGGGTCCTAGGCTGCATCTGGACCAGGGGATGATGGCCTCAGAGCTGTTGCTGATGGGGTTGCTCGCAGTGCAGATGTAGGTGTTGTTGGCATGCTGGGGGCCGAGGGTAATGGACAGGAGGTGGGAGCTGTTGGCTGGGCTCAGAGGGTGCGTGTCCACCTCCTTGCTCCAGCTGTAAGCCACGTCGTCTCCTTTCTCCACCATGCAGGCCAGCATCAAGGTGCAGGTCCCATTCTCTTGGGTCTGGTTTAACACTTTAATTTCTGGAGTGGAGACCTGCTCTGTCAGGAGGGGGAGGAAGGCAGCCATCACTGAAATGAACCCCTGGGAATCCTCACTTGACCTTTTTGTTAGAACAAAGTACAGTCTAATGGCGGCCCCCCCCACCACCGCCAGGGAGTTTCGGTGTGATTTATTTCTAGTGGGGAACTATTGCTTCACACCATCCCTCACTCCCCACTAAACCCTTTCTAAGACCATCTCAGGATGAAATAGAGAAGAAGAATTTTTGTTTCAGTTCCCTTCTACCAGTACTGTTAGGGCTCCACTTGCTGTTCCTGCTGTTCTTGATCTAGGTGGTTGTTCTCAGTAAAGTTTGCTGTCAACTAACCCCCATGGACTTTAATTGGGTTAAGTTATTATCTCCTAGACCTAAAAGAATGACTTTTTAGTGGTGGGATTTCATCTATAGTATGGGGTGTGTGTGTGTGTGTGTGTGTGTGTGTGTGTGTATAGCAAGTGCTTCTGTGTGTCTGAGATAGGGGTAGGTTCTCAATTATAGCTATGGGCCCCATCAGTCTATCCCACCCTAATACCATAGAACAGGCAAGATAAAAGGGAAAGTCTTATTAATTTAGCAATTACTATAGGACAAGCACAGTGAAGGAGTTTCACATTCATCATCTTCTTCAATCTTTTTGACAATTATAACTCTCGTTGTAATTATTCCCATTTTATAGATGAGGAAACTGAGTCCCAGAGAAGTGGAATGTCTTATAAAATGTCACATAGCATCTAAGTGGTCAAGTTGAGATCTGAACCTAAATCTGTCTAACTCCAAAATCCAGCCTCTTTCTTTGACTTAAGAAGAATGCTATGCTTGCAGAGACCACATTTCCAGGGTAAGAAATTGATCACAAGATGTGACAAGGGCAGTAAACTTATAGGAACAAAAGTATTGAATGGAGGACATCTACCCTGTTTTGAAAAATGCATCATGTGCAGCCTCCATGCTCCTGGAAGTCTTGCCCCAGAGCCCCTGCTGGAATGATCGGGACTGTCTGGTGCCTGGTGGAGGGCTGCGGGAATTCTGCACCCACTGTTTGCAGGCGAGGGAATGCTGGAATGGGGAGGATCACAGAGGGTGTTGCTATCTCCCCTCTAGATAGCTGAGGACTTCAAAGAAATGCTGGGTGGGTGCGAATCCTTGTCCCAACCTCAGATATAAGGAAGTGATTCTGAAAAAGCAGGAAAGCCCCACATGGCTGTCAGGATTCCTGGGAATTCAGGTGAGTGTCTGGGCCTACGGGACACAAACCCTGGGTGTGTATTCAAGAGGGGCTGGCAGTCAAAGAGGCTTGAAAAAGCACTGGCCTTGGGTTCACGTGCACCGGGGTCCTAGTTTAAGTATTACAGCTAAGCAACTTTATAACCAGAGCCTTCTTTTAAATGAGAAAAAATGTACTTTTCCACCAGGTGAACATGATCCTCTACCAGGACGCAGGGCTTGGTGAGTGGTGTGTGGGCAGAATTGCAGTTTTCTTTACCCAGAACCCTCAGTGCAGTGAACCACCCACACAAATGTGTATAAACATGTGCAAACTACTTCTTTCTGAATTTCAGTATCCTCATCTATGGGCAAGGTTGGGTTTAATCAATGATATTCAAACTTTTTAAAAATCAGAAAAAAAAATATTGTTTTCAAATAAAATCTTACTTGCAAACCAAGACTCTTGAGGCTACAGGCTGTTCAGCCCACAGGCAGCTGGGCCTGTGGGAAATGTGGGTA
This sequence comes from Avahi laniger, assembly GCA_963575035.1. Taxonomy (NCBI): domain Eukaryota; kingdom Metazoa; phylum Chordata; class Mammalia; order Primates; family Indriidae; genus Avahi; species Avahi laniger. The sequence goes on along the minus strand of CAUYSK010051232.1, from coordinate 16,401 downwards.
ACAGTACCCACCAATGCACAATGTAGGGGGGAAATTGCCAACCTCTAAAACCTCTTCCCTGAAGCACAGTTTAAATACCCCTGGATTAGATGATCTTCAAGTTGCTTCTAATTCTGAATAGCTCTGCTTTTAAGAGAGGCCTAAATTCTTGGACAAGGGACCATCCTGATCCTCCAGTGTAGACAGGAGAAGCCACCACTATTACCATAAAGCTTCAGCTGCAGGCAAAAGTGCTGAACTGAATCGTTTTCCTCCAGGGTCATAAAGTACCATCCTTCGTCCTCCTTCCTGCTGTCCAGGATCCCCAGGTGCAGGTCCTCCAGGTAAAACTTGTAGCGGTCCTTTAGGTAACGTGGAGGGCCTCCTTCCGATGGATAAAGAGACACTATTTTCGTCTTGATGCTGGTTTCCGGGGATGTTGCCACCGTGACAACGATGTGGATGCTTTTGTTCATGCTCTTATTTATCCCTTTATGCGTCAAGGGCAGCAACACATTCCTTCCCAGCTGGCGGAGAATCTTTGGACAGTTCATCACACCGGTGCCTGTGGGAGGGAGGAGACGTGAGCCCCTTATTGTGGAGGTCTCTAGACCACATCATGTCTGTGGGTCAGGAATGACAGACTGCAGACTCTCCCTTTTCTTCCTGGGATATCCCCAGGGTGAGCAGATGCTTAGTAATTTATAAAGACTGCCATGAAAGTTCCCACTATATTATGAGTATTTCAAAAATCTCAAGAGAAATCCTAAAATGACTTAGGATAGAGATGCATAGACTAACTAGAACACCAGGTTTCTATCAACTCAAATTTACAGTTAAGGCGGCTAAAGCACAGAGAAGTTAAATGCATTCCCTAAAGTCACATAACTGCCAAGTGGCAGAGCCAGGACCAGAATCCCAGTCTGCCACTCCCTCTACCAGGGTTCTCGCCATCCTTAAATACATAAGACGGAGGACAGAGAACAACTGAAAATGATCCCGTGCTCATGTGCCCCAGGGACCAAGGTTATAGAAGCATCACTTCGGATGATGAGGAAAACAGAAAAGTCTGAGGGATGCGGAGTCAGGGAGGTGGTAAGCCTGGGGTTCAAACCATGGAATCCTAGCCCTCTAAAACACCCTGAAACAGTTAATAGTGTTGAGGGTGAGATATTATTTTATTTCTCTTTTTTCAAAAAAGCTGAGCCAACAAGAAAAAAAAAGACACAAAAAACCAAAAACCTTTCAAACCACTATAAGGGATCCTGTTGCTGATTGTTTAACACCTCCCCGCTCCCCAAACCCACAACCTGCTTTTCTTTTTCCTCTCTCAGCTGATGACCTCGCTTTGTGTTTCACTGAAAAAAATAGAAGAAACAAAAAGAGAACTTCCATCTATCACCACCACCAAATCAAACCATCTGCCTGGATGGATGGTCTATGCTCCCATTTAAGGCCAGTCTCTTCCTTCACGGAGCACTCACCTACTTCTAGGCTTTGTTTTTGCAAATGCCTCTGCCCTTCTGTATTATTCATTTTCTGTGGGTGGATTCTATCATCACACAACATGTGAATGGGTAATTTCCCTCATATTAAAAATCTGTCCCCTGATTTTTAATCTATCCCAGGTCCATCCCTGGTTGCCTCCCCATTTCTCTGTTTTCGTTTATTGCAAAGTCCTTTAATGTGTGTTTATACTTTCTGTTCCCATTTCCTTACCCATTTTTCCTTGTACCCACTCCAAACAGGAACTCTTCCCTACCACTCACTGGAGCCATCTTTGTCAAGATCATTGTCTACTCCACTAAGCCAAGTCAAGGTCTTTTTCTTACTTGCTTTCTTGGGAGCACTCAACATAGTTTATCACTTCCTCCTTGAAACGCTGTCTTCATCTGGGCCTTGGAACACCCATAGTCTCCTGCTTTTTCTCCTATTCCATTGGCTACCCCTTCTCAATGTCCTTGGACGGAAACTTCTGCTCTTCCAGACCTCTGAATATTGGAGCATCCCACTACTCAGATTTTTTTCCTTCTCCATCCACATTCATCCAGTTTCTTATCCAGTTGCACAGTTTGACATATTTCAAGAAGTGGTTACAGAATTATGTCTCCCACCCAACCCTTCACTGTACTCCTGACTGCTTACGCAGATCAGTATGTGGAGGTCTAAAGGGCATCTGAAGTTTAGCACATGAACTTTTGATTACAAAACACTTTCTGCAAACATTACAATTCACCCAATTTCTCAGGCCCAAACATTGGTATCATCCTTGACTCCTTTCTTTCTCATATACTCCTTGCTCAGCTTAACAGCAAACCCTGTTGGCTCTGACTTCATAATATGTCTGGCATCTGAGCTCTTTGCACCTTCTCTGTTTCCACTATCATCATCACAGGCCTGGGGATTGCCACTGTCCTCTTGCATCTGTACAATGGACAAAGCCATCTTTTAAAACCATGTCTGGTTTTGTCTCTCTCCTGCTTTTAATCCTCTAGGGCATTCTAGCACCTGTAGAATAAAATTCGTAGTCCCTTGACTGATGTGGCTTCAAAGGCCCTGCACACCCAGGCCCTGGCACAGCTCCACCTCCATTTCCTGCCCCTCTACTTCACTCACAGCACTGCGGCCACACCTGGCTGCGCCGTGAGCCCACCAAGAGCATACCCTAAGCCAGAGCTCTTGTATTTGCTGTTCCTCTCTATGGAAAATCTCTTCTCTTGCATACCTGGATAGCTCCTTCTCTCATTTTATTTTAGGTTTCTGCTCCAAAAGTATCTCCTCTAAGAGACTTCCTCTGACCATCTATCTAAAATAGCCTTTGCCTTCTTATTGCACTCATCACTGCCTGATGTTACAGTGTATATTTGTTTATTTTATTTTTGTCTCTCCCACTAGAATGCAAACCTCTCAAGAGGAAGAACTTCATTTTCTTCACTGTTTTGATCCTATGACCTACAACAGTGCTTGGCACATAGGAGGCTTTTAATAAGTATCTGTTCAATTTATGAATGCTGAAAACCATTATTTGTCTAACAAGTACATAACTAAACTTAACCATAAGCTAGTGGTGATAAAGGAAGGAGCTTTATCCGTGACTCAGAGAGAACATAGATTGTTCTAATTGATAAGAAAGACAGAAGAGTAAAATAAAACCATCTGCTTAAGTAATGTGGTTAACAGAAGAGACCTCTCCATAATTGATTCGTGGTTAAGATGAGCTGTTGGAAAATTAGATACACTAGCCAAAATATTCTTGACACCCAAATACCCAGAAATCTCAACACTGTCCAGTAAGGGGCCCAGCTAACAGTAGGCTAGAGGTTCAGTGATTAGGGAAAAAGAAAAAACAGTCTACCTGGGCTAATGTCAGGATGAGAGTGGTTGAAACTCATCATTGTTAAGGAAAAGTGAGAAAGGCAATTAGGAATTTGTTCTTTTGAATATTGTTCATATATCGACCCTTAAAACGGAGTGTTCTCCCCTGCTACTTAATTAGGTGAGAAATATTATTGTTACTGTGTTTGCTGTTGCTTTTACCCAGATACGTTGGGAAGCATGTTGGACTTTCTTCCAGCTACACTGATGAATGCTTGACTGTCCACACAATGTGGCTCCTCTGGGGGCCACATACCTGAATTGTAGACACAGTACCCAAAAGAGTAACCTCTTGAATCCTGAACCTAAACTTCTGCATATAAAGAAATGAGAGCAAATTTAGAGCCATAAGTGCAAGTATGAACCCCCTGAACTTGTGTACAAAAAGTTGTATGAAAGCACATGCACATTTTTCTGAAAACATATCCATAAATGTCATCTCTCAAAGGGATCTGAGATTTAAAACAAGATTAAAAATTGCTATCAATACCATTGACTTTTTTTAGGTCAACTTTGATATGGAGAAAAAAAGAAAGGAAATTATTCCCAATTTTAGGCTATAAGCTTTCACCCTCCCAAATGTCTCCCATGCACCCCTCCCCACACCTAACCCTGCAGGCTCTCGGCGCCATGGTTGCTTTCAGAACTTGGAGTTGGTGGGAGGAGAGGGAAAGAGGGGATAATGGAAGGCGGCGAGCAGCCAAAACATAAAAAATAAAAGAAAGGAAATAGGAGGGAAAAGAGGAAACGAAAAGGAGAGGGGCAGATGAGTAAAGGCTGAGTGGTGTACGCACACACGGTCATGGGGTGTGGAACCAAAGCTTCCTTAGGAAGAGACTCTCACACCTCTCACCCACATGAAGAATGATGACGCAACACCTGAGTGTGTGAGTGGCCGCGTCTGAGGGTTACTTGAGATCATCCCCACCTAAGCACAAGTGGAAACATAAGTGGGGGCTTTATAGTGCTTCATAAAACCCTTCACGTGGAGCGCCTGCTCCTGAAACATCCCACCGTCTGATGAGTGTTTTCCAGTGGGTCTGTGATTCAGTCTGCCCTTGTTTACTGAAACGGTCTGGGAGGAAACATTTGTAGCTGTCAACACCAACTCACTTTCCTTCAGGGGTGATTCTACTTCGAAAAGCGAGTGATTCACATGGGCCCATGGATTTCATGGGCCTGAAATTAGTAGCATTTAGCCAACCTTTTCACAAGATGGGATTCCACCCAAGGAAAACCCTTTTAAATTTTTTTTGCCTAACCCTGACAGTTTCTCATGTGTTTTTTAGCATCTTTCTATCATATTTCTTTAAGGTAGAAAAGAGACAGAAATTATTATTGGCCCCACAGTTCTTACGGCAAATTTAGGCCCAGAAAGAAAAGATAATTTGCCTAATATTGCTTTTTAAACTGTGGCCTCAGCAGTCAGGTGAACTCTATTTCTGTTCCACATCTTAGACTATGCACACATACACCCTTCCCTACCCTGAAAGCCATAACCACCCTGTATTTGCCTGGCTAACTTCTTCCGTCCATTTCAGCATCTCTTCCTTAGGGACGACTTCCCTGACCCCTAGCTTAAGTTAGGCTCTCCCGCCATGTATTTCCAATGCACTTGGCATCCCTCCTTCCTATCACTCATCACGTTTTTAAGTCTGGTTCAATGCCTGTCATCCTCGCCCAATTATAAGCTTCCAAGAGTAGGGACTGTATCTGCTTTATTCACTGCTGTATCCCTAACACCCACCCAGAACACCCTATGTTCTGGGTGGGTGTTAGGGATACAGAGATCAGTAAATCCTTATTGCCCAAGCGAGTGAATACAATGGAGTGGGATGAATGAGCGCATGAGTGAACAAATGCCAACACGGAGTCTAGATTCTCTTCTTTCCAAAATCAAAATGTACTCTGCTTTACCTTTACAACATCCCTAAGAGGTATAGCATGGGGGGAATGATGGGCACACTTGTCCCCACTTGCCAGGTGAGGAGATGGAGAGATGCCACGCGCATTGGAAGCATTGGAAGTCTTAGCTATGAGGCCCAGGTTTCACCTGCCACAGACCACTCACCTTTGCACCGCTTTACCTCTGCATTTGTGCCTCCATCCTTAATGCTCTTTTTCAAGTCCCATAAAAATCCACCCTATCAGACCTATATATCCGGAGTATTTTAAGTTTTTAATATTTATTTTTATTAATTTTATCCCAAATGTGCACACTACATGTTCTGGATCAGAGTCAGATTTCTTATTAAATGACTCAGAGTAAATAGTAAATGCTTTGGAACCCCTTTGCCCTAGGATGATGCAAGGAGAGTGAGGTCAGTTGTCCTTCGTGAGCAACCAGACACTCCATAGGAAAAATTATTTTCCCTGCTTATAAGGGGAAACTTAGGGAAGACTGTCCTGACTCCTAGCTTAGGTTAGGCTTTCCCGCCATGTGCTGCCAATGCACTTGGCATCTCTCCTTCGCATCACTCATCACGTTTGTAAGTCTGGTTCAATGCCTCTCATCTTTGCTCAATTATAAGCTTCCAAGAGTAGGGACAGGAAGGCTACTATCTCCTTCCCTTCCTTAAAGATCTCCTCCTTACTCCAACATGTTGGTAGGTAAATAAAATCTCCCCAGGATTCAGATAACTCCTTGCAGGTCTCAGGTTTATGACAAGTCCTAGGACTTGTCTCCAAGTTCTGAGGCTCATCCCTTCTTGCGCGCTGCATGCTGATGGCACAAGCTTATGCTGGCCTGCTTGGGAAGATAGAAGCTTCCTGGCACCTTGGGGGCTCACCCTAGGGACCTTGTTCAGGCTGTAACCATTTGGTCCTCTCAGGAAGACAAAAGTTTTATTATTCTTTTGGATCAAAGCACTTACCTATAGACATGATTACAGATCTAACTCTCATGGTATGTAAAAAGTCTCAGGAAGCCACTGCTTTTTACCAGGACACTGAGAAATCCAGAAAAGTTTTATCTTCCCACTCTCTTTATCCTTAAGTCTCTGATTTCTTCTGTGCCATTTTCTTAAATTGATACATAATAGAGGTACATATTTTGGGGGGTACATATGATAATTTGACACATTTGAATACTGCGTAAAGATCAAATCAGGATAATTGGAATATCCATCACCTTGAATATTTATCTTTTCTTTATGCTAGGAACATTCAAATTATTCTCTTCTAGCTATTTTGAAATGTACAATAGATTTTTTTTTTTTTGAGACAGAGTCTCACTCTGCTGCCCTGAGTGTGTAGAGTGCAGTGGCGTCAGCCTAGCTCACAGCAACCTCAAACTCCTGGGCTCAGGTGATCCTCCTGCCTCAGCCTCCTAAGTAGCTGGGACTATAGGCGTGCACTACGATGCCCGGCTAATTTTTCTATTTATAGTAGGGATGAGGTCTCACTCTTGCTCAGGTTGGTCTCAAACTCCTGAGCTCAAGCGATCCTCCCGCCTCAGCCTCCCAGAGTGCTGGGATCACAGGCATGAGCTACTGCGCCCGGCCAGATTATTGTTAACTATAGTCACCAGTCTGATCTATTGAACACTAAGACCTAAACATTTGGAAAGACACAAGAAACTAGTAACATTGGTTGCCTCCAGCAAGGAGTATAGAAAGGAAATTAGTCTTTACTCAAAATTCTTTTGTATTGTTGAAGTTTTATAGACATATACGTGATACTCACTAAACAAAGCAGTTGACAAAAAAGTTAAATGAAAACTTGTATGATGAAAAAAGTTTCTATCCATTTTCCAAATTCCAGATAAAATACTTCTTATATGTCCTCTGCATTCTCCTAAGATTTTATCAACATCTCTCACCTTTTGAAACTTAGTATACTTTAATTTATTTCAATTTGATTCAATTCCACTCATATGCTTCCATTATAGATAACATATTCTAATTTTTACCATGGGATCTGGATACAAATTTTAGCATCCTTCCCACACCCTGCTCGCTCCTCAAACATGGGCTCATTCAGTTTCATTCACTGAATCCTCTGGAGTCAGGCTGTGTGAGTGCACAGAAATTGCTAAACTGCTCTGTGTCTCTCTTTCCTCATTGATAAAGTTGTAGTGCTAACAATAATAATATATATCTTACAGGGTTGGTATGAAAATTAAATGACTGATACACATAAAGCACTTAGAGCAGTGCCTGGTATATAGCAAGTTTGTAGTACACACTATTATTCATTTATAAACATTCATGGACAGGAGAATACCAGACACTGTGTCAGGTGCTGGGCAGAAGCTGTTGTTCATTTTACTTCTTGCACACCTTGCGTGGTGCCTGCCATATCAAGTGTCCTTAATAGATAGTGACTGAATAGGATCATCCAGAGCCAATCTATGGATAAAACCAAATAACTCTGATATTTTAATTTTCAGTCCAGTGCTGGAGACAGTGAGGATGATGACATCATATCACAGTATTAAAGTTTTTGAGAAATAGAAGTGCCTAGATTGGCATCTTGGGATAGAATGGGCCAGTGAGCACTCAAGCTTGAGCCAAGTCTAGAACCATACACTTGCCCTTCACCTCTCCCCCGCATGCGTGAAGGGATGGGAAGGACTTGCACAGAGGAATAAAAACTCTCATTGAGGTAGGTTCATCAATTACAGCAAAGGTCCGGCTCTGGCGGGGGATGTTGATAACCGGGAGGCAGCGCCTGTGTGGGGGCAGAGGCTATGGGGGAGATCTCTGTACGTTCTGCTCAATTTTGCTGTGAACCTAAAACTGCTCTAAAAAATAAAGTCAATTTTTTTAAAAAAATCTCATTGGGGGAAATGGAAAATTCACTTTACTAGGGGTAGGGGCATGTGGACTTTTTGAGTTTTATGATTCTGACTGGGAATTGGAAGTTGAACTGAGTAGAGATGGGAAAGGTAGTAGGTACCGATTTTATAAGAATGAACCTTCTTTTTTGGGTAAAACCTGTCATGACTGACTGGTCCCATTTGCAAAGCATTTCCATCTGGGTTTTATTGGGGTTTCACAAAAGGGTGTGCATTTAAAAATAAAAACACTGACAACATTTATAAATATTTCAGAGAAGAAATGCAAGGAAGGAAGCAGCTACCGACTGGGTAGGCACGCCTTGGGGGCCTGGGCTGTGTCTCACTAACCAGCGACCTCCAGAGCCTTATGCAGAGCGGCCATCGGCAGCACCTGAGACGCGTCGGCCAGGCTAGCCAGGAGTCCAGTGAGCAGAGATGGAAAGGCCCAGCCCACAGTTCAGCCCATAACTCCTTACGGTTACCAAGAAGTATTCCAAAAACGGAGTCACAAACTGGGTGCAACGAGGAAGGCTTGGCTCTCCCTGCAACCACTCACAGCAGCTCAGTGGCTTTCTGAGCTCTGAGCTCAGTTCTCGCTCTCCTAGACCTTGGGAAGTAAGAGCCATGGGTCTGCTGATTCCAAGGGGAAGGGAGGCCCTACAAGGGCCTCTTCTCTGGCAGTCCGGCAGGAGATGCATCCAATGCGCTGCTCCCCAACATCCCTGGCCTATTTTGGGGCTTTTCCTAGAAAAGTCCATAATGGATTTGCGGTCTTGAAAACCCCAAGCCCAAAACACCCTGGGCCTCAGGACTTCCCCCCTTTCCCTAAGGCCACCTCTTCTACTCCAGGCTGCCTCCCACAGTCCAAACAGATAAGCAGAAGGGGATCCTCACCCCACTCACGCAATCGGCCCACAGTCCACTTTTTGCTGGGCTTTTTCTTTCTCAAGTACCTTTTCTCACAGCCCTGATACTACTAAACAGAAAACAATAGCTTGCTTGGGAGGAAGACAGACGGAGACCAGCTCCAAAGGCAGCTTCAGCCCCGGGTCTGCCTTAACATTGAAGCTGCTCCGACCCGGGTTCTCAATTTGCATTTCCCAAATACTGAAACCAGCCCTGGGCTCCAGGAATCCCAACCTCTCCCCACCTGCTGTCTTGAAACCACCTCTTCCCAGAAAGTAGCCACCAGTATGATCAAACTGTGGCCACTGTCAGTTCTCAGCCAAAGGGCTGGGGTTTTCACTTCTACCCTCTCTTCCCGCTATAGCCCTTGCTTTCTGTTGGACTATGTTCGTGGTTTGCCCGCTTGTGTGTGTGCGATCTCCACCCAGGGCAGGGATGTAGGACGAATCTCCCAGAGTACTGTCCCTCCAGCTCTGTCCCTCTAGCCTGGGTCTGACGGATACCCATGCAAAACCAACTGCTCAGACCGGGACTTCCACTAGAGCCTCTTACCCTGAGAAACCAGGCAGGAATGGGACAGGGCCTCTGGCTTAGAGCTCCTGGTTTCCTTGGAACCCAGGATTAGCGGGGCTTAGCCTTGGAACCCAAGGGCCCAGGAACTCATAATATTTCTTCCTCTTTGAAAGAGGCAGTTGAAACTTGGAGCCAGTCCCTAAGGAAGAAGCAGCCAAACCACAGTCCCCAGACCTGCACCTTCCCTCCATCCATGAGGCTATGGCCGATTCCTGGCAGTTGACACGGGGTTCAAACCCTCAAACAGAGGCACACTCACCTGTTCCATAGCTGCGCTCAAAGGCCAAGGACAGAAACAGCAGGAGGGTCAAGGAGAGGAGCCCCTTGGGATCCATCCGTCAGTGAGGAGAAGGGAGGGGGCCTGGCCGGGAGCCCGGCAGTGGCTCACAGATGCCACCACCTCGGCAGAAGCGAGCTTTTGTCAGGCAGTACTGCCTCAGCTGTCTGATTTATGCATCAGGAGCCAGCAGTTCCTGAACCGGCTTCCTGTGTCACTGGGACTTTTTCTGCCTGTGTCTTGAGCATTGCTCATCTCATTGCAGCCCTTAAATCACTTTGCTGTTCTCAAGAAGCAGCTGCTCCAGAGGTCCCGGCACTGTAGGAGCTGGGAAAGGAATATGTGTAGTCACCTTGGCCAAACCCCGGCTCTGGGCAGAAATGTGCTGCCCCCCTTCTTTCCTTAGCTGTCTCCAGGAAATGCTGTCACAGCCTCTCTGAGCAGTTCTCTCTTCTTAGAGTGCAAAGAAGAGATGTTGGTCAGACCAGCTCTCCAATCCGATAGTTCAAAGCTGAACTTAGATGACTGAATTTCGATCAGCTGATGGACCTCTTACTTTTGATTTATTCTGTAATTTTGGATAACACCTTAACATGCAGTCATGTCCTGGTGCCACGGTCTCAGAGATCACTTGGCAGAAGCCCAATTTCCCTGATGAGTGCAACGTTGTAGAATTTAGCAAGCCCTGCGTTGTGTTTTGGGGGTTGCCTTTATTTTAGAGTTTGTGTCTAACTTTCCATTGAAAGGAGGGGGCTACAACTGGTAGAAGGAAGACTCCATGTTTTTCCATGAGTTAAGCTATAAGAACGGAACACTGGAAAATGCTATTACCAATGATCACAGGGATATTCGAAAGGCCAGGATAGTGTTTTTAGAGTTCATCTCAATGGGTTAAAGACCCTCTCCGATGGGCCTCCCCAAGGGGAAAAGGGTAGTAAAAGCTGGTGATATGTGTGAACTTGCTCTTTATCCTTACTGTTCCCCCCGCCACCCAAGACCCAGCCATCTTCCCCACAACTCTACCCAGTGGTGTGCTCGAGCTGGCACGTACCAACCCATGAGAGCCAGTTGTTAAATTTTCAGGAATCTTGTGAATTGTTTGATAAACATGGCCATTATTAAATTATATAAACATACAAAGTTAAATTATGTAAACTTACAGTTAAATGAATTATATTAAAAACGGAGGGAATAAAACCTCAAAATTCACTACTTTCTATTTATTGTATGACATCACTGATATCTATGCTCTTGAGGTCATTGACACCTACTGTATCTCCACGTGGAAATAACACGCCAACTCATGGTTGCAGCTGCTCCTCTTTTCCTGGCTCTGAATTCAATGATACCATGTTGGGAGCTTGAAAGAGGCCATGGTGGGAGTTTATACCACGGAAATTGGCAAATGATATAAATAAGAGCTTTAATTTATGGTTTCATTGATTGTCTAGATGTAAGAAAGTGACAGAGAAAGCATAATGATACAGATTAAATTTAAACGTATATACCACGACTGTAGCCCTTACATTGGGAATAGTATAAAAAATTGAGGAGATATTTTTCCAATATTCGAAAACTGTTGTCTGATTCAGAAAAAAAGTCACTAGTGTCACTGATGGTCAAGTGATGTTCCCATGTATGTCTTTGTTATTTCACCTCTCTTTAACTTACAAAGGGTTAGTGACCAACATTCATGTTGGAACTATATTCTTTAGTCAATTGTAACCTCAGATTGGCTATGGATATGGGTTAAGCCAATATAAACACAGGAATTCTGTGAGAATCAATTGACGGTACAGAATTTACAATAAAGGTTGTTGTACATTTTATTAAAATAAATAAATTTTATCTTTATAAATCGTGTGTTACATATCTTTCATATAAGTAAAATTTACCAGCACACCACTGTCACAATAACTGAGAATTCAAACGGCGGGGTGAGTGGCATATTTTCCCTATATTTGTAAAATAGCAGCTGAAACGTAACTAAATGATATGGGAATATTGGGATCCCATATTCCCATAAGGCTTATTCCATAAGGCTTTGGTGTTGACTATACAATCACTCAGTTGAGAAGCAATGTTGGCACACAGTGGACCCCTATGATGTTAATACATATTTATTCTGGCTTTTACAAAAACATTTTGTGAGATAAGACTATGCTATGCTCTTTTAAGGTAATATAGTTTAAAACTTGAAACACCTTGGTAGGGGTCTGATTATTAGCCCCATTTCATAAGTGGGAAACCTACGATTCAGGTCTGACTTCAAGACTGGTGCTCTCTTCTCAAGCCACACAGCTACTGGGGAGCATACGTTCTGTCTACTTGTGTCAAGCCCCTTTCCCAAAGACAGGTACTTACTCTCTTGTTTATCTTGCCCTTCCTCTCATTTCCAGAATTAACCCTTCTCTAGCCCCACCATGAGACATCTCCTCTATGTTCCTTAGATCCCCCCTGAACAGACACACACGGAGCTAATGTTGAGCACTGTCTGAAGGGTTTTACTCTTCATTGCAATCTAAAACTCAGCAAAAGTGTACACTGAATGAGGGTCAGAAATGGTTTAGATGAAGCTTCTGAGGTCCTGTAGTGGGTTAAATAGAGTCCCCCCTCTCCAAAATTCTTGTCTACCTGAACCTCAGAATGTGATCTTATTTGGAATAGGTGCTATTCCAAATACATCTTTCAGGTGAAATACATCTATCAGATGTAATTAAGGTAAGGATCAAGATGAGATTATACTGACTGGATTGGGGTGACCCCTAAATCCAACAAGAGGACAGTATCTTTATAAGAAATAGAACAGGCTAAGCATGGTGGCTCATGCCTATAATCCCAGCAATTTAGGAGGCCAAAGTGGTAGGATCACGTAAGGCCAGAGTTCAAGACCAGCCTCAGTAACATAACAAGACCTTGTCTCTACAAAAAATTAAAAAAATATTAGCCAGGCATGGTGGCTCACACCTGTAGTCCCAGCTACTTGGGAGGCTGAGGCAAGAGGATCGCTTGAGCCTAGAAGTTTGAAGTTGCAGTGAGCTATGACGAAGCCACTGCACTTTAGCCTGGGTGACAGAACCAGCACCCCCCCCCCAAAAAAAAAAGAAAGAGAGGACATAAAAAAGACAACCATGTGAAGACAGGGGCAGAGCTGTGCAGCCACAATCCAAGGAACACTGAAGACCAGCAGAGGCTGGAAGAGGCAAGGAAAGATTCTTCCGCAGAGACTTCGGAAGGAGCCTGGTCCTGCCAATATCTTAATTTCAGATTTCTGGCCTCCTGAACTATGGGGGAATGAATCTCTGTTGTTCTAAGTGACCAAGTTTGTGGTAATTTGTTACAGCAACCACAGAAAATTAAAAATAACACAGGAGCTGAGGGGCAACACGTCTACCCCAAGATTTGCAGTCAGTGCACCTAGTACACCAAGCTGCTTCCTCCAGCTGTAAAGAGCAGACATTGACAGACCAACAACAGAAGATACACAGGTGATATAACTTGTCTTTACAAAGCCATTTGCAAAAGCCTTCACATTCACTACCTTATTTGATCCCTATGAGGGAGGTCGAGCTGGTGGTGTTACACGGCAGGGTCTAGACAGAACTTGGGAATGTTGACTCTGGGTCAGGCATAAGTGTCCCTGTTTTACAGATTGAGGCACAAGTTGGTAAATAATTTGCCCAATGGCACAGAACCAAAAAATGGAAGGGTTGTATTCAAGTCCTGGATTATGTGACTCCAGAGACTGCGCTCTACCCAGTCACCATGCCAGTATGTCACTACACTGAGCAAGAACCCTGGCCAGTCTTCAGACTTGTGTTGGCCGATGGCCCATTATCTGTGGGATGTTCCTTCTGAATGTTCAGGCTACAGCACGGCAGCAGCACCATTCCCCAGTGTCTGTGGCATGGCACCACTTTGCCCCTTCTGGTTACACAGAGCCCCAGCTTGAGAGTGAGGAGGACCGTATTCTGTGGAGAACAGCCTTCCCCCAACAACCTCATGTGGGCTACACAATGAGGCTATCTCCTACTCTTAAACTCTTTATATGTGTCCCTAAGACTTGCTACTCTCTCCCCTGACACTTCATGGAGAGGGATGGCAACGTTACCTGTGTGACAGCGTCTGGGCTGTACTGCCCCTGAGCGTCTTGGCTCCCCGGCCGATGCTGTACTTATCACAGCCTCTGACCAGAGGTCCCCCGAAACATGGCCCCTCAGGGAACGGTTGCTGAGGCCAGACCACCTGGCCGCATGGAGCTCACGATGAACACATCTATCTGGATAAGTAAACAAGAAAAACCCTCAAAACCAAAATGAAAATACAAAATTCCCCCAAACTCTGAAACATCTCCTAGGAGACCTGACTGCAGAGTCTAAAACTGGCCTGGGGAAAGCACTGGGAAAAACACCATGGGGTCCGCCCTGCTGGGTGAGATGAGGAAGCCCACGGGGGCAGATGTCTGACATGGAGGCCGAGCAGACCAGTGGACCAGATAGCCCTGTTGTGGGGCTGATGCTATCAGGGCTGAGGGCAGAATAGGGAGGAAACTTGGCTGTGAGGTGGCTCTAGCTCAGATGCAGGCCCAGGCTTTACCCCGTCCCCACCCCCTGAGTGTTCATGCCTGTCAGTCACCTTCCTGGGCTCCGGGAGGGGAGCTGAAAACGTGGTCCAGTGTGGCCTGCAAAAATGTCTGCTGGTGGTGCCTTCAGGCCTTTATCCTGTCTGTGGTACTGAAATTGCCCCCTCCAAGGCCCTGACCAGGTTCCTCACATCAGTGCCTCCTCCAGGGGTTCAGATATGGTTCGGAGCACTGGAGTCTGGGAGTGGAGGGATATCTGTGGGCCTCTGTCATCTGAGGACTTCTTCTCCAAACTCCTGTCATTTCCACAGATGTTCCTACCATCCCTCCAGACCCCAGAGCCAACACGTGGGGATCCCTCTCTTTCAGGGGCCTCCCTGGACTGATTCTGAACTCCTCATGTCCCTTAAGAGGTGGCTGACCAAGAGAGAGTCACCACTTCACAGACTCTCTCCACAGCATCTTTAGAAACAGTCTTGCTAGGATTGGGGTGCTTCCTACTGCTGTTCAAATGACCTCACATGGCAGCCATGTAGCTTGCTAGCCTATTTTTTACTGGCATATGTTGCTAGAGAAAGGGAAATGCCCACGTCATACTACTCCTTCTAGGAAGGAATTGGTTCAGGAACCAGTGACAGTGACTATTGAGTCACCAGCCTCAGACCTTTTCTGTGTGCTGAAAACTGCTTCCCATAACACTGTTCTGTCTTTTTAGACACAGTGGTAGATATTAGAACAATTTTCAAAGTACCCTGGAAACCCTGGATAACCACAGTCAGCCTTATCCATCTCTCCATACAAAGCTCAAACCAAGGTCTCCTCTTTGGCAGTTCTAGAAGGCTCTTTGGCAAGTCCACTGAGCACTCTTCCTGCAAAGGCTGGTGAGAAGCAGGATTCATTCTTTTCTCTTTGACTAGTTCTGATCTGTAACCAACCAGTCACTTCCCAGAGAAACAGAGACAGCTGGGGAAATGGGAGCTTCATGCTCACATGAAGGATGCTCTGGGATGCTCTGGGATGCTCAGGGACCACTCCTGCAGTCCAGAACAAGGATTCCTACACTGTTACACAATGAAATGTGCTCACCTGAAGTGAGTCTGGGGAAGAGGGGAGAGCTGAGACACTTGAGCAGTTTGGAAGACCTAGCTATAGGGTAGAAAGTTTCAGTGAAGAATTCTAACTGGGATCACTAGAGAGAGAGAGATGAATGGCAGAGAAGAACTCCAGATGAAGCACAGTGGTGTAAGAGGACCATCCACTTCTTCATCTCCACTTGCCTGCCCCAGCACTAACCATGAGAAAACCATTCCATTGATTTAAAATATGACTTTATCCATCCTTTAATGATATATTCATACTTATAAGGAGTAACAAATCTAAGTTTCAACTATTTAATGACTTTATCGGATAACATTGCTAGTTAAGAGAAAAAATATTTAGGGGTTGAGTTTGCTTTTTTTTTTTTTTTTTTTTTTGGGACAGAGTCTCACTTTGTTGCCCTGGCCAGAGTGAGTGCCGTGGCATCAGCCTAGCTCACAGCAACCTCGAACTCCTGGACTCAAGCAATCCTACTGCCTCAGCCTCCCAAGTAGCTGGGACTACAGGTATGCACCACCATGCCCGGCTAATTTTTTTCTATATTTTTAGCTGTCCAATTAATTTCTTTCTATTTTTGGTAGAGACGGGATCTCGCTCTTGCTCAGGCTGGTCTCGAACTCCTGAGCTCAAACGACCCGCCCACCTCGGCCTCCCAGAGAGCTAGGATTACAGGCGTGAGCTACCGCACCCGGCCCCAGGATTCCATAGATTTGTCACTACTATCTAGTCATTCCTCTATAATTGTTTCTAGCTTTTTCCTCTTATAATAACCTTATGAAAGAAGTGTATATATCTAATACCATGAATTTCTTATCATTCCTTAGGACTAAT